>CM053027.1:396475264-396632764 GCA_028564925.1 Lithobates sylvaticus
CCACAGGAGTTTGCAATGACATGTTCTACAAATAATCATATGTAAAGTTCTTAAGCTGCAGGCACAGATCAGATAGTGTCGCATTTCATGTCAGCGATGTCCAAATAAATTTACAGGAGACTTTATTGGAACTTTGCTGTCTGACTTGTAAGTTTTCGGCTTGTCAGTGGATAAGCCCCGTGTTGGTTTGATCTTTTATGCTGTGCTTCTGTAACATTACAAGAGTCGCCAATTAATAGCTATTATTGTCATTGCATATGTGCAGAAAATCTAAGCTGATCATAAGCTTGGAATTGATTGGTGTTCTACCACGCTGAGATAAAAAATAATGTAGACAGCATGAATGTTGCCATTTCTTAATTATCAGATCTCATCACCATCTTTTTGTCCAGAATACTCACCTCTTTAGTCAACTCTGTGAAATGTGCTTGTCCTAGTATTGTGCTGATCTCTCCCTGATAAAACAATGCTATTTCACCTTGTGTGTGTTTTTGTTATTTCAGTTCTGATATGCAGTTGTACTGCCGAAGTCTAAATTTAGTTCTGTACACTGAGCAGTCATTAGTCTTGAAAATGTCAACTTGCGTAGACCATAATGATGTTAGAGGTTAGACTTGGAGATTTCTGAAGAATCCTGCTGGTCTTTCTTGAATAGGTACATTAGTCAGATGTAAAGTGTGCGTGATGGCAGTTTTGGTAAAGCAGGCTGTTTGGTTTGCTTAGCAAACAGTGTAATAGGCAATGATGTGTGAAGTGCAGATGATATACATACATTCAACTTTCATCAGTGTAAAGGTGCTGGGACGGAGAATGACAAGTGCCTAATGCAGAGCTTCTTAACCTTTATTAAGAGGAGCTCCATGCCACTGGACACTTGCATACCTGTCCAGACCGCCAATGGATTGCCCATGATGTCCCCATACTCTTCACCAGACATTGAAAATGATCAACATTATCAGTCCCATTTGGTACTGGTATGACTTCAAAGGATATCAATAGTGCAGTTTTACTTTGCATATTGATAGCTAGAAGAGCAGCTGAGAATTTTTTTTTTTTTTTTTTTTAATAAGGGTTTTATCACATATAATCTATCTCGCATCAATTTGATTTCTCTTTGATTTCAGGGTCAGTAATGCAAAGAATCCTTTTTTTTTTTTTTCAGAGATTCAGTCCCACACTACTATCATTTGGTTCCCATATGGACATTGCCTGATGAGGAACCCCTGGCATATTGGTTGATGTGTGTTCTGGTCTTAGGCTCCAATCACACTTAAACACACTGAAGCACCACTTTTTTGCAGCAGCACCATTCATTTGAATGAGCTTCCCTCCGCTCCAAAAATGCTCATGTACTAACTTTTGGCACAGAGCCAGGTGCATTTTCCTGTAATTTTCATGTGTTTTTGTCGAAATACAGTTGCAGCAAAATCGCACCATGTTTAGGGTGCCATTGAGAAATAATGGCATTGCAAACATGTCCAGTGTTTTGCTGCAATTCCGAAATCGCAGGCAGACTTGCGTGTTTCTGCCCACGATTCCAAAATGCTCAGGTGTGAATTGAGCCACCTTGTCTTATCAAAAAAATATAAACTTAGGATAGAAAAATATGAGCTGGCATTGCCTACTTGTTTTAGGGCTGTCATCTTTGTCCTTCTCTCACTACTGGGGGAGTCACTGATTTAAAAACAATCATGGGCATATCACATGTAGGAATTCCTAATGTTTGTGTGAGATCAATGATTTACAATGCTCCATGATGAAACCAGGGTTAGGATTTCAGCCTCAGGCCATGCGTTATCAAATACAGGTCAGAAATGGTGGATTCCCTTTTTTTTTCTCTGACAAATTCCCTTTTTTAAATGTCAGCATAGTGTGGTGGAATTAACTTGCAGTTTACTGTATATTTTGCACCTGGCTGAAAACATTTTACCTGAAAGTGGTAGTAAACTCGTTGGGTTGATTTTTACTTGTACAATTGTGCTCAGAAGTATACATACCCTGGCAGAATTTGATTTCTTTGCCATTTTTCAGAGACTATGAATAATGGCACAAACTTTTCTTTTACTCATGGTAAGTGTTTGGCTGAAGCCATTTATTATCAAGTGACTGTGTTTACTCCTTTTTAACTCATAATAACAAACTACCCAAATTACACCTGATCAAAAGTTTAGATACCCTGGTGATTTTGGCCTGATGATAATAATTTGTGTGTGTGTGTGTGTGTGTGTGTGTGTGTGTGTGTGTATGTATGTATAAAAGGTCAATGAGTTTCTGGACTCCTGACAGACCCTTGCATCTATCCTCCAGTGCTGCACTGACATTCCTGGATTCTGAGTCATGGGGAAAGCAAAAGAATTGTCAAAGGATCTGCGGGAAAAGGTAGTTGAACTGTATAAAAACAGGAAAGGGATATAAAAAGTTATATAGAAAAAGAAAACTGCGCCAGGTGAAACTAAAATGACAGTGATGAAAACCAATACACATGAGTGATCTGTGTATCTGATTGATGGTATTTGAGATACTAATAACCTAAGAAATGGAGTCTGCACACAGATTCAAAAGGGCATAGGCAAACAAAGATGGTATATTCTCAGGTTATCAAAACATAAGTAACAAATATTCCACTAAATTGTTAGAATATAAAGCTGTGGACAATGGTAAATAATATTTATCAAAGTCTTTGTGTGAGATGAATAACCAATAACAATGGATCAGAGTCCTCTTATGCGGTAGGTTCCACTACACCAATGTGCTCCACTTCTAGTTAAAGTGCCACCACCAGTAAGTAGGCTCCTTACCAGATATATAGAAAACAAACGCACTCAAATATGAGCTTTAGCACAGGATTCCAAACATCAGGTATAGTTGCCCCTCAGACAGTGTCCTCCAAGGTGGATATATTCAAACCAGAGCTCCAAAGCAGGAGGGAGGGAGAAGCACACTTCCAAACGTCAGGATAGACAGATAAGGCACTCAAAGGTGCATCCAAAGGTCACCATGTAAATGACAAAGGCAGACCATAGCGTGATATTGTAAAAAACTAGAAAGACTTTATTAAAAACGGATATTACTCACATTCTTATGAACAGAATAGGCAGTAAGAAATCCAACGATAATTTTAAAAAGAGCGCCGGCCGGCATTCAATCGAACCCTTTCTCCTTGTAACACGAACGTGGTGACGTCACTGCGCGTCCTCCCATACGCGTTTCGTCATCAACAGACGTTTTCAATGGGAATAGGGCGCGCAGTGAGTCACCACATTATATACTACCAAGCCTTGTTGCGAGAGGCAAGGAAGCGGCCATTCGTCCATCTTAACTGTGGGAAAGGTTGCCCATACACTGGAAAAGAACGGAAAGAATGGAAAAGAAAAAAAGCTTATGCCCCAATTTTCATTTGGAACATATAGATTGGGTATATTAACAAAAACATACCCCAGTTGTAAACCAATTATAGGTGCATATAGCGCCTCTGTGTGGGAAATTTGATATTCTCAAATACGGTGGAAGGAATACAGTGAAGTTAGAAATAGTTAATGTACATGGCCTATTGAGGTCGAGTGTTCATGTATGTGAATTGGAAAAAGGAGACCCGGACCCCTCAAAAGTGAGGAATTGGGCTCCATTGATGTGAATTGAGAAAAGTAAAAACTAAATAAATGAATATGGGGAATTACTTAAGTGAACCCATAATAGGTATAGTGACTTATTGCCATGTGAATCGTGAAAGTTCATAACATGGATAGTGGTGGACAAGTGAACATAGGAAAGGGAGGGGAGGGAAGAGACAATACACCTTACATATTTAAGGGAAAGGAGGGGGGGGGGCGCTATCTTCCGATACAATGTGAAAAATTAGAAAAAGATGTGACAAAAAGGTGACAAATACATGGGCAAATAAAAATAAAATAAAAATAAAAATAAAAATAAAGATGACAAATGAAAATGGATATGAAAATAAAAATAAAAATAATAATAAGAAATATATGGATGAAAATAAATAAAAATAAATGATGAAAAATGAATATAAAAATAAAAATAAAAATAAAAATAAGAATAAAAATGAATAAAGATAAAAATAATAATAAATAAAAACGAATGTAAACAAAAATAAAAATAAAAATGAAAATATCAATAAAAAATAAAAATGAAATTCAAAAAATTTTTTTTTTTTTTTTTTTTTGGAATAAAGTGAAAATAAAAGTGACACAAAAGAAATAGAAATAAAAATAAAAATAAAAAAATAAAAATATAAAAAATGAAAATAAATTTTAAAAAGGTTAAAAAAGCAATGGTGATGATAAAATGAAAAATATTTTTTGAAAGGGGGAAGAAGGGGAAGAGGGAGTGTGTAAATGAATTGTAAGTGAGGAGGGGGTGAATGAACCGCGAGAATAAATGACTAGATAAATTACATGTCAAATAATGTGGACGGAAGAGGATCAAAAGATATGTGTGATGATATAGTGAAAGAAAAGTAAATATATAAAATTGTGTCATGGAGACACCTATAGATTACATAATGTAACATAAAGAGGAAAAGGTTTTTTTTATATTCTCGCTGGGGGGATGTAGGTTAGTCCCCTCAGGATATATACTCAATTATGGCCCTTCCCTGCATGTCGCAACCCAAACATTGATAGGGAGAAAGAGAAGTACATAAATTCTATTACAGAATATGTTAATACAAATACGTCACAGTATGAAATACATAATAAATAGAATCATTGGACTTGGCTGATATCAAATTTGTAGATAAAAGATATATATCTAAAAGCTGGAATAAAATCACGCATTATTGATAAAAGCATTTACATCTGTATCCACATTCATCCCGTAGGGGACATAAGTCTTGAGTTTATGTATCCAAGACATCTCAAGTTTGGAGATCTCTCTCACTAAATGTCCCCCTCTCCAATTGGGCTTGTACTTATCAAGGCCCAAGAATAGGGTGTTGGCTGGATCCCTCTTATGGAATTGGAGATGATGTTTAGAGATGGAATGATTTTTGAAACCCGAAATAATATTTGTGATGTGCTCGTTTAAACGTATTTGCAAAGGCCGTTTGGTACGGCCCACATATTGTAGGCCGCACGGACATTGTAGAAGGTACACCACGCCTGTGGAAGCACACGTAATGCAAGGTTTAATTTTGAATGTTTCCTGTGTGGCAGTGGACTGAACCGAGGTAGTTCGTCTCGTTGTGCACGAGTTTAGACGGCACACTCTGCAGCGCCTACATTTATAATAGCCACTTAACTGATCAAAAAAAACCCCACTCCTAACTGGAGGGTTAAGAACGTTAGGAGCTATTTGTCCTTGTAAGGATTGTGCCCCCCTGAAGATTATTCTAGGTTTCGGGGGTAAGATCTCACCAAGGGCTGAGTCGTTGGTCACAATGTGCCAATGTTTGTTGATCAGTGCTTTTATGCTACTATGTTGTACTGAATAGGTGGTCACAAATGGTACCCCTATTGGGAATGTGGGTTCCCCCCTAGAACTCTTTTCGATCAGCAAATCTTCTCTCTTGGTGGTACTCACCATCTGCAAGGTATTTCTAAGGGTATTTTCTGGGTAACCTTTTTCAATGAAACGATTAACCAGGACTTCAGCCTGTGTCAGGAATTGTTTATGGTCGGAGCAGTTCCTCCGTAGCCTCAAAAACTGGCTCTTCGGAACGGCGAAGGAATTGAGAATGCCAATAAACAGTTTTCATACTCTAATCAAGAAATAAAAAATAAGGGGTTCTGTTGAAACCAAACCACGGTCAGGTAGACCAACTAAAATTTCAGCCACAATTGCCAGGAAAATTGTTTGGGATGCAAAGAAAAACCCACAAATAACTTCAGGGGAAATACAGGACTCTGAAAACATGTGGTGAGGCCGTTTTAAGACGCACAATAAGGAAGGACTTGAAGAAAAATTGGGGTTGCATGGTCGAGTCGCCAGAAAGCCATTACGCAAATGCCAGAAAGTATCCCGCTTACAATACGCCAAACGGCACAGAGACCAGCCTCAAACCTTCAGCCAACCATTAAACATGAGTGAAAGAAAAGTGTTATCATTCATATTCTCATAAAAATGGCCAAGAAATCATAAATTCTGCCAGGGTATGTAAACTTATGAGCACAACTGTAGGTAAGCCTATATATATACGGCTTACCTATAGGTACAATAAATATCTCGTAAACGTGCACTGCTTAGAAGATATGTATACTTCAGCTGCAGCCGGTGACGTCACTGATGCATGTGCTCTGAAGGAATGGCATACCCATGCTGGTTCTTCAGAGCTCTGTGCCGTAGCCATGACATCATCGCGGCTCAGCCATTTACACAGCTGAAGCCCGTGCAGATGGAAGCGCCATGACCCTTGACAGCGTGCTGCTGGTGGGCTTTGTTTTTAGGGAAGTCTGTCATAATGTGGTGTATACTAACACATTATGACCTAAACCACCCAGGGGCCCATTTTATTTATTTTTTTTGATGCAGTTTACTACTACTTTAAAGTGGGACTCCTGCATTGTAGGGGAGGATGCCAAGGGGCCGCCTACAACTTGGTGTGTCATAGAGAGGAGAATGCAGGATTCTGGAGAAACAAGGAATTAGGTGAGTAAACATTCTTGATACTGGTACTCTAGGCATAAGCAAGAACTGTTGTTTTTCCCTAGCTTTTAGGTTTAGAGACAATGGGGTTGATTTACTAAAGGTAAATAGTCTGTGCACTTTAAGTGCAGTTGCTCTAGTTCTGAGGGGAATATGCAAGGAAAATAAAAATGTTGTTTTTTTTTTTTTGCATGCACATGATTGGATGATGGAAATCAGTAGAGCTTCCCCTCAGATCTAGAGCAACTGCAGTTGCAGTTCACTTCCACGTGCACAGTATATTTGCCTTTAGTAAATCAGCCTCATTATCTATTTTGAACTGTAAATCGATATGCCGCGGTCACGCCATTTAGGATTTGATTTTTTATCTTCAGAGCTTCATCTTCAGCTCTGTCTTCACAAAGCTGACATCAGAAGAGCAGCACAGCGATGCACGAGAGCAGGGGCTGGCCCAGTTAACTGATTGGTTGCTAGAACTGCTTTGCATTCTATCAACCAATCAGTTAACTGGGGCAGGTCCCGCCCTCTGTCCATCCCTTTGCTGCACTTCCGATGTCAGCTCTGTGCCTCTCATGTCATCTGCTGTTTCCTGTGTAAGGTAAGACAGGGAAGAGGGCACTGTTATGGACAGAGGGGGAAAGTATCAGAGGGAGGCAGGGGGGGAATGTGAAGGGGGATCTACAAAGGGGGTGAGAACAGGTTTACATTTTAAAACGGGCTACTTCTACTTTTACTACTATCTGCATTCGCAGTCTGGTCGTCTCCTGTAGTATGTCGCATTCGCAGTCTGGTCGTCTCCTGTAGTATGTCGCAGTCTGGTCGTCTCCTGTAGTATGTCGCATTCGCAGTCTGGTCGTCTCCTGTAGTATGTCGCATTCGCAGTCTGGTCGTCTCCTGTAGTATGTCGCATTCGCAGTCTGGTCGTCTCCTGTAGTATGTCGCATTCGCAGTCTGGTCGTCCCCTGTAGTCGCATTCGCAGTGGATCTTGGGTGGGAGTTCCCACACTTTTTTCCCCAGTACTTGACCCCTGCATTTAGGAGCCTCTTCACACCAGATGCTTTGGACTGTGATCGTCTTGTGTACAACCAGCTAGCCCAGACATAGATCAAAATTTGTCTGGTTCCTGCTGAAGCAGACGAATTTCGATTCATATATGACTGGCTTTAGTCTCTACATAACTAGATATAAATAGTTTTTGGATTGTTTATGGCAAAAAGAGGAGAGGTTTAGGGACTTTAAATGAAGTAGTGGCCTGGTAAGGCCACCTATTTCCATCCCTTGGGACTTTGAGTGAAGAACTTGGCCTGGTAAGGTCATGCTCTTCCATCCCTATAATGATCAAAAGAGGAGAGCAACAGGGGTGGGACTTTAAATGAAGTGCGAAATTGCGATAGAGTTGATTGGTGAACAATTGGGAAGATTTAATAAGTTCATGAAAGGTATAACATGTACATAATTGTAACAGTTCAATTGGTAATAGATACTGGCAATACATGATATCAACATATGTATACAATCATCATATGAACATTAAAAAGGTTCCACAGTACACCAATTTGAAATTCATGTAAAAGCATAAAATATAGAGTAATGCCTGCATGACGGGTAGCCTCAATATCCTGTAGGGTAATTTGTATATAGCAGCTGTAGAAACTTGGGTATAATTGTAGAAAACACGACTTTCGTAGCTCTACGCGTTTCGTGGCTTAATCGCCACTCATCAGGAGCAAGCGTGTACGGTAACTAAAATGAAAAAGATAAATAAAGTCTAATAAATGCAGACATGAAACAGAGGTGGGGTAATAAGAAAGACCCCACACAGGGTACATGCTTACGCATTGGGGTTCGCTTGAATGTAGTCCATTTAAAGTTGCTGATAAGCCTATAGGAGTTTTCTCAGGGATTGCTCCATAAGTATGTCATGTTTGATCCAGCTTTAGGAACACCAAGAAGTGTAGTCCTGGGGCAACACTACATTGCAGATCTCTAGTGTATTCTATCCATTGTAACCCTTTCTCTCAACGAGCATCATTTTATATTTACTTTTTTTATTATAGATCCTATGGTTGTTCCTAAGGACATGTTTCAGTTACTTTGAGCCAAATCAAACGTCATGTATACAAGCATAGGCCTCATGAACATGGACGTTTTGGCTTGTATAGCATAAACAAATTGGTGCTTGTGGGCACCTATGAGGCAGAGGGCAGTCTACAGCCCTCTACCAGCAACCTGTCAAAATCAATTACAGGATGAAATTGGTGATTAAAAAAAAAAAGAAAAACCCGCTCCAGGTGTCTGTTTTCCAACGATTTCCTCGCTCTTCAGGTGTGGGTACGGCTTAATATGCAACCACATGCAAGAAAAGCAGAACAAAAGTCCAGACGACCAATGAAAAACGATTCCTTTACTAATGTAAATCCATACATCAAGGATAAAAACGCTATGAATAAGCACCTGCCTTGATGGTGTGAAACGCGTTAGCCATTTTTATCCTTGCTGTATGATTTGCATTAATAAAGGAATCATTTTTCATTGAGTGTGGCCGTCCGGACTTCTGTTCTGCTTTTTTTGCATAAAATACGTGATGATAGCCTTTCTGCATTTGGGGTATACATTCCTGTATACATGTGGCCCTACATGTGTGTACTATTTGGAATAGCGTACAAGCACTGTTTGGGTCAGCCTGCCATTGATTTTTGACAGGGCCGTACGCTGTCCGCGTCGCCCAGTTTTTACACTGTACAAGCCTAATTGCCTGTGTCCATGAGGCCATATACTGTACAGAGCTTGGGTTTTTTATTTTTATTTATTTTTTATTTGGGTGGGTTATGAGGAAGTTGAAGTTCAATGTAAAATTTCAAAAGCCTGTTAATCCTGAAAAGTAGCCAGATGTTTTAGTTTTCCACAAAGAAAAGGCTATTAATAAGACACCCATTGTATTTACATCATATTGGCTTTCTGGTTCCATGGATTTGTCAAGCCGTGAATCTAGCAGATGTCTTATTGGCTCTTACATTTGCTTTGGTATATTTATTGGTATGGTGAAACTAGCATAATGTAACAAATATAAACTGTGCTTGAAAGTGGGTAGGAGTGACGACAAAGATATATATATATATATATATATATATATATATATATATATATATATATATATATATATATATATATATATATATATATATATATATATATATATATATATAAATTTTTTTTTTTTTTTTATTCTGTATTTGATGACCATGAAAAGGCCCATGTATGCCTTCTAGATGTGAGCTCTGATAGCTGTTTAATGTTTCCTCTGAAATCTGTGCATATGGCAAGCTGGAACTCCCAGATTTAAAAGACTGCAAAATGCACACTTGATTCCACAGAACACAAGCTGCGCTTGCTGTCAGTATATACTTTTTCTGATCCTATTGTTTGTGAATTCCATCTCCACCAATTTCACAGTCTGATTTCAACCTGCTGCTGTTTTTAAATCCCCTTTTTCTTCTCTGTCTTTGCTTGTAATGTGCCTGTGTCTGCAGGAGCACGTTGACTTGCTTATCGGGCTTCAAAATAGGATTCTAGATATTTTAATCCATTTAGGCACATCACTTTAATAAATGACTGTAAGAAAAGGAATAATCCTTTGCAGTTTGATCTCCAGATCAAACATCATTTTATTTTTTATTTTTTTTCCTCCTGCTTCAGCCAAATCACTGTGATTGCCCCTTTTCTTTTCAAGTCCCAATTAAAGATTGTCAGTATTGCAAGGTGCTGTGGAGGATGCTGAGCAGGCATTTTATTTGATAGGGTTCATACAACCAGCCCTTCCCTGAATCCTAGACTAACCCACCTTAGAGTCCCAAAGCTAACAATTAAATGGCCTTTGAAAATGGCAGAGCGGCTTAGGAAAGGAAGTCTCACTGGAGTCTAACCTTTTCTTAAGCTGCAAGATTGTGTTTGGAATTAATGATAACTTTCCAGGCTCAAAGTGTGCAGGGCGAAGCGACAGTACTTTTCAGAGCAGAAGTGGAATAGCTGCAGCCTTCTTGTGTCGTGCATATAAAGTACCAGGGAAAATCTGCCCTCTGTGTTATCAGTCACTAGGCTCTTACAAATTCAGTAGCAGCTAAAGAACCCTATTACCTCGCTGCGCCAGCCACCAGCCACTTCCTTTTCTGAAGAAGTGTAATTGTTTCTTCATATGACATGTTTGTCGGTTTCAGCTTAGTCCACCCTGAATATTTTTATTTTTTATCCATTTTAAATCCTTCACTTGTTAATTAGCAAAGTAGGTGTTTTTCCAAGTGAAATACTCTGGAATTTACTGCAGATGGACTACTTCTTGGCAATGGACAGCTTGATCTACATCAGATTTGGCCACAATCAGGGATGTCTACAAGTGATGGATAATGGGGTACCATAGAAACAGCTGTCTTAGAGCTGAATTAATGCACTGATGCAGCCTTTGGGTGATCAACATTGGTTCAAGTATTCCATTCTGTCCAAAAGATGTCCAGGGCAGGAAGGTCAGCTACAGCCCGTGCATGTGCAGATTGTCGCCGCTGTCCAAAACAACTCGTTCCTGTATATAATTGCCAAATGTACAGGATTTCCATTTTTGTGTTGTATGTTTTCATTTCCTACTGTATCTAGTAATACTCAAGGAAAATGTTAGTAGCTAAAGTTTATGAACGTGAAACCATTTTTCATTTTTTCACTCCAGTCTACGGATTACACTTTATTGCGTAGTGTCAAGTTTGATGTTGTGGTGTTAAACATATCACTTAGAAGCAAGGCTAAAATTTTGATGGAATGAATAGAGAAGGATCCCTACAAATAAACTTTTATTTTCCATTATTATTTGTGAAAACCCTTTTCTTTTGTAAGGTATCTTAGCTGTTATTTTACTAATTATGTATATACACCTTTTTTCTTCATCGATTTTCTTTTATTTTGTATAAAACTTAAAACCTTAAAATGAATTCTAAATGATAGTGATGGTAACGGAATATAATAACATAGGGGACATTTGTCTAACCATACATACCCATTATAACATTCCACTACTATCCAACAAGCTTACAGGCCACCGTTATACTCCAGTCCTCTTGGCCACTTACTGATCTCTGCATTTCTCTGCATTTCACAGCCTTGCTCCACCACCTAGGTGATTTTGTTGTGGATGCTTCCTTTTGCTTGCCAATCATTTCTCTACTACAGCTGCAAAAGTTCACTTTCGACCACTGTGTGCACATCTCGACACACTCCATAACTGGCTATAAAGTGCACAGGGTCAACTTTGGATTATGTGGGTGACTGGTGTGGTGCGTGTTTGTTTGTGTGTTTTTTTTTTCTTTTTTTTTTTTTTTTATGCAAGTGCACATGGATAACACATTGTGTGTATGAATAAATGATAGAACAATGCTAGGATGTGTTTTAGAGCAAGAGGCTTTCCATTATAATTGTGATCCTATCAGCAGAGATCTAAACCAATTTTTAGCAAGTTGTTTGAGCACCTCAGGACCCCCAAAATCCGGGGTGTACCTTTCCTCCCACCTCTAATATTATAATAATTATTGATTTATTGATTTATTAAGGCTGTTCATCACTCTGATGATCCAATAGTGTAGTTTGGGCTGGGAAAGTTGGGTAGAGTGGAAAGGGCAACTTTCAAAACCAATTTGCATACTAGAATTTCCTTGGAGTCCCAAAGCCTTTAAGCGCTCCATAATTGCAAATATATTCTAAAGTTGTCATTTGCATATTTAAAAAGAGATTTGGGTTTTGGGACACTTGAGAAGTACATGAAGATCCTGCTTTCTATGGTCCTGGTGCTAGTTGGGCTAGCTGACCAAGATGATGGGCTTACTTTAAATGCTATAAGAGCAATTTAGTTGTAAGTATCCAATTGCATCGTATTGTGTGGTCCCCAGTGGACTCGGCTAAACACAGTTACGTATACCTCTTCCAAGCCATTAATACATGTCAAGGTTTCTTTAAACTTTACACTTTGTTATGGCAAACAATCTTTCTGGGGTTATTTGGTGAGTTTAGCATAATTGATTTATGGAAGGTATTAATCTTCTAAAAATGTGTTTCACACTCCTTTTTATTACATGTATGATTAGCTTCACTGAATTTTCCTTCCTATTATTTACCTCAAGGCGCAGCTTCACACTGCCCCATTGCATTTTGGGCAAAGCGGAGCTAATTCTTGGTTTTCGTGTGGGTTAGCTGAGCTTTCCCATAGATCTCTATGTTGCGCGGTTTTCAGAAAGTGCAGAACATAAGTCTATGGGGAAAGCCCAGCTAACCTGCATAAAATTGAAAACCATGGGTTTGCGTCTTTTTGCCCAAAGCACAGTGGGGCATTGTGAAGTCGCCTTAAAAGCCAGTACACACGATCAGAAAATTGGAGGAAAAATACCACTTTCTAATCGATCATGCGTTTAATCTGATCGTTGGTACACAACTTTTAAGAGCCGGTCATGACAGTTCATCCAAAATTATCCAAAGGGACAAACGTGAAAATTTTCTTGTACGATACTAGAACAAACAGTTTTTTTCATTTTAATCAATACAGTATTTATCCTAAAAAATAAATAAATCAGAAGACCATGCATGATTGGAAATGAAAGAATACAATACATTACATCACTTCCGAAGTTGTATTCTGTCATACCAGAATTACCATAACTTATTCTCATTGTGTATGAGAGCTATAAGGGCACTTTCACACTGCTCTGTAGGAAAAATCGCTTATGTGGGTTTTGCTGTGTGTTTTTTTTTATTTTTATTTTTTTGTTTTATATGCGTTTTTGGGTGCCTGCACCTGTGAAATGAACATGTGACTCAAAAACAATTCGCAGTTAATTTTTTAATGCAATTTTTGATGCAATTTACATTCATTTCAATTTTGGTGCATTTTTCAAAATTGGGTGACACCTTTTTTATGGTTTTGTGTGAGAGGATAATCGCACACACTATTGGTGAGAAGACTTGCTATTGGGGTTTCTTTGAAATAAAAAAAAAATAGTGATTTAGCCTACCAGAGTGCGTTCCCTGAAACTGAGATGGGTTTTCTCTAATCAGAAATGCCATATTGTGCCCAAGGTCTATTGTATATAAAATGATTGTTTTGCTATTAGAACAATTTCACAACCTTATTGGTTCCTTATTGGTTATACTTGCCCAAGCAGTTTCACAATTACATTTTATTTAGGAGCCTGCAATTTGTATCACTGATTTTGTATTTCCTTTTTATTTTTTTATGTTTTTTTTCATTTGCTGTCTCTTTATTGGGGACATTTCTTTACACTAGGGTGGACATAACAGGGACAAGAATCGACAGTCTCCCAGTGGGGTTACAGACGGAAATAAAAACCTAACACGTTTTGTCCTCACCAGGTTTGATTCACACCTATGCAGGTTGCAGTTTGCATATTCCAGGAGCATTTTGCAGTTTTCAATACAAGCTTTTCATCCATTAAAGGCTATGCAACCAGAAAAAGGTCCCTGGCCCTTTCCATAAAATGCACAGATGTGAACTACATCCATAGGAAACCATGTTAAATGGACTGTAGTGTGTTTCTGCAAAACTGAAAACACACTAAAAAATGCATAGGTGTGAACCAGGCCTCGGTCCTAAACAAAACTAAAACATTTTTGGAGTGTTGGGCAATAAGAGCTCCAACTTGATATAAGTATATGTTTTGGGGACATTTTGTGGGAAAAACATACTGTGCAGACTGTCTTTATGATATAAAGTTAAGCAAAATTTTAAGGTGTGTAAGAATTATCCCTTAAATAAGTTGTTAGGAGCTATAACGATTCTTAGGGTTTGTTTTGTGTGCTTATCCTCTCAGGGCTTTATTTTTCAAAGGTAATAACTGTTTTAAAGCTTTACTAAAACACAGCCTGACCCATAGTGATACATTTCTACACTTAGGGCCAAGAAAAAAACACATCAATGTAATTGGCTCTTACAGAAAGGAAAATAAACAATGAAGTTTTAATAATAAAACTTCAGTCTTGGCTCCTGTAGAAAAATGTTTTACCTAGTAGTAGAATTATAGAATTCATTCTTATCCTGTATTTACTGTTCTATAGCAGCAGTTATCCATAGATCCATTATAAATTGAATAAACGTTTCTGTGCTGTCAAGATTTGTGGTTAATTATTGACAGTTCATATTCTCTGAACCATCTGCTAAACAGATTTAGGTTCATTCCAGTTGCTTTTTACCTGAAACAGAACTGGGGGTGGAAGGAGGCGTGTGTGGGAATATTTGTCATAATGTGTAAGTTTTGCACATTATGACAGACTTGTCCCTTCTCCAACGATAATAGCTTTGTCCCGGCCTCTGCTATTGTTTAATGCTGTTTTTTTTCCCCCTATTAGCCAGCCATTGATGGTGCATGCACATTGGAGGTACATTATCCCAGCAACCGATTCCTCTTACAGAGGAGGTATTTACAATACACCTTGGAGAAGCCATTCAGTATACTCTCAGGCTAGATGGTTAGATCAAGGACAAGTTTAATTTAAAAACTTGCTCGCCCATCATCCCCAGGCCCCCTACTACCTTATCTGAGCTGGAAGCCCCCCACCCATGTGCTTTTCATGACTGTTTGCTCCATTCAAGTCAATAGGGAGTTACTGTGGGAGGGTTGTGCACCTGAGGATGTTAACGCTGGAGGAGGCTGCAGATTTAATGGTGCGGGGGGGGGGGGGTTAAGTAAACAAGTGTGTGTGCGGAGGGTTAAATACCAAAGCCATCCTACGATAATCTGATTGTTAGTACATGGCTTTCGAGAGCCGATGACAACAGTTCATGTGAAATTATCCGAAGGGACAAGCATGAAAATGTTTCTTGTGCGATACCAGAAGGAACGATTTTTGTTTAATCAGTAGAGTATTCGTCCGAAAAAATTATAAAATCAGAAGACCAAAACTAGGCATGCTCAAACGAAAGAATACAACACATTACATCACTTCCGAAGTTGTGTTCAGTCATACGAGAATTTTCATACCTTCATTTTCGATATGAGACTAGCATGTAAAAAAAAGACGGAAGGTCATTTGTCCGCTATTCCCATTGTATGTACGAGGCTTAAGGAGGGAGGGCTAACAAATTTTCAACTAAAGCATGACTTGTCCTTTTTATATGTAATACATAATCTGCTCATGACCTTGTGTGGTGCATAATCTGATAACTCTTTATTCTCCTTTCCTCTAGCCATGAATCGCAAACAACCTGCTGGGATCATCCCAAAATGACAGAGCTTTACCAGTCTTTAGGTAAGCAGTGCTTTACTGTCAACCATCCAACAGGTTATAACAACATTTATCATTATATTGTACAGAAGGTGAGGCAACACGGGTTGTGTACAACCAAGTACCTGATTCCTAGCTGAAACCTGCGGCTAACTCCTTGCTAACAATACTCCAATGTTATTATTAACATATCTATCATTTAGTTTTATAAAGGAATGCTTGAAATAATGTTTTAATCAGGGAATCACTGCAAAAAATGTATAATTTCTAAAGCTCACTCTGGCCAAACCAAAATGGTGGCTAAAAAGAGAAGGCCCTCCTTTATACTGGCATTCAGATGAATGTTCTTTAGAATAATGGTCTGTGGAATAAATGACTCTTACAATGGTGTTCAATGAGAATAAGTCTTGTAGACGGCTAACATGATCAGTGGTGTCTGATATGTGAAAGGAGAAGTTCCACTGGTTTGATATTGGTAGATGTGCTGAGTAATGTTGGTGCTAAAACTATGAAGGCACATCAGGCAGGAGATCAATCTACCACTGCTTACCTCTCACTGGTTGAGAAAAGCTGGTCTGGTGCGTTCAAATGTTTTATTTATTTTTTATTTGAGCATGCAAAAAACTGTAGATATTTATTACCAGACTGAGAACTGTGTTGATTTGTAAAATATAAAAGCATAGGTGTTTCCTATATCGACTAGGGGCATGCAATGTTAACTGTTCTTTTTCCCAAAGCAGAAAAAGATATCTCAACAATAACTTTGAGATTTGGATGAGGTTCAGGCCAGTTAGGGCTATTTTCCAACTTATTTGGCTTGGACGGTTGTTAAATAAGCTGTGTGTGCTCTATTCAATCTTTTGGATAAGTCACATTAAAGAGGAACTGCAGTCTGCTCACATCATTTGTAAAAAAAAAAAAAAAAAAAAAAAAAAAACATCTTTGCCATTCTGAAGCTTCCCTCCAACCACTTTGCATATTATTTTCTATATACTTTGATTCTGTTCTTGCCAAATGTGCTGCAGAAATCTCCCGCCACCAAGTCGGGCTGAATCCATTTTGACTGTGGGCAGCTGAAGCTGCTGCCTGTTAACTTCCTGGATTTACATAGAGGCACACCTCCATAGCATACTTGCTCATTATGAGTAACTTACCTGAGACTGAAGCCCCCGAAGCGACCCTCGTTCTTCTCCTCAATCTATCGCGGCTCCGGCGCTGTGACTGGCCGGAGCTGTGATGATCGCCGTTAGCAGCGGCACGCTCAGTGCGCCTGCGCGCCGCGGTCTACGGCGCATGCGCCGTAGACATCGGTGCCAGTCTTTTGCAAATATCTCCTAAACCGTGTAGGTTTAGGAGATATTTGTTGCACTTACAGGTAAGCCTTAATCTAGGTTTACCTGTAGGTAAACGTGGTCCCAGAGGGTTTACGACCACTTTAATAGATGGAACAATGAAAAAATGACTGAAAGTCCGCTTTAAATATAATCTATAATAATGTGGGTTCTTTGCAAGTATTCATACATAAATATGTGTTCTTTTGCTTTTGGGGCTTGTAGTTTCATGTCCTAATATCAAAAATCCATTCTACAGATAAAGGTTTTCTATTTTAAAAGCTGCATATAATATAATGGTTTTGGTATACTTGTCCGGACGTGTAGGAACCCTTTTTTTTTGGTAGCACTTTTAGTGAGGATATTATGAAACCAACCGTACATCGAGGACAATCAGACAACAATGTCATTCCAAAGGGTTTGTTAACTTTTACAACCTTCATTCACTCATTGGTGTTCTGCAAATGCATCAAAATGTGTATCACACTTGCATTGCTATAGATTCCTAATGGAACCCCAAATGTGGGTAGTAGTTAATTGACAAAATGCATGCTAAACAGTTGCGTGACAAATGCGCTAAAAATAGCACGGGTCTGAATGAGACCTAGGTGTGTGTGTGTGTGTGTGTGTGTGTGTGTGTGTGTGTGTATGTATACATATACACATACATACATACATACACACACACACACACACACACACACACACACACACACACACACACACACACACACACACACACACACATATATATATATATATATATATATATATATATATATATATATATATATATATATATATATATATACATATATATATATTTTTATTTTTTTTAATATATATTTAAGCACCCTCATAAAATTGCCACATAAGATTTCTTATTAGGGATGTTAAGCCGATGCTGATGTTTTTTAAAATGGGCAAGTTTCATAGCTGCTGAATACATGAAAATTTACATTGCTGTCACAAGGAAAACAATGAGACATAATGTATTTTGTAGGTATGGGACAGTGTCTGTTGTAAAGCAAACCAGTAAACAGTGATGTGAGTCTATGGGGGAGGGGGCTTTACTAAAACTGGGGCACACTGAATTTGGTGCAGCTGTGCATGGTAACCAATCAACTTATAACCTCAGCGTGTTCAATTAAGCTTTGACAATAAGACCCCTTTCACACCGTGGGTGTTTTTCAGGCACTACAGCGCTAAAAATAGCCCCTGAAAAAAGCAGCTCCACTCACTCCAGTGTGAAAGCACGAGGGCTTTCACACTGCAGCGGTGCGCTGGCAGGGCGTCCCAAAAAGTCCTGCCAGCAGCTTCTTTGAAGTGGTGGTGAACTCACCGCTGCTCCCCATTGAAATCAATGGGGCAGCGCTGTGATACTGCCGGAAAAAACGTTCCGTCGAACTTTATACACTGTCATTGTATATGACACTGACTGGGAAGGGGTTAACATCTAGAGGCAGTCAAAGGGCTAAGTGTTTGTTTGCCTAACAATGTGGTATGTGTGCTGCTTTTACACATAGGTGTGGCTGGGTTTTTCTCTCTGCTTTGTAGGGAGAATTCACAGACCCATCATTGCTCCATGTACAGAGCCCTGCATTGTTGTAAACTCAGGGCTCCTCTACTGTGATTCGCTAAGCTGATCAGCAGGTCCCAGCCATAAATCATTGGTTGGGACCTGCTAACCGACTTGTACTTTAGCGAATGATGGCACAGACGAGGTATCGGGTCCCAAGTCCCCATGCATGGAAATGCTGGATAATGTATGTATACGTGATTTGGCACAGGGCTGCTCTGCTGCAGTAAAAAGGCGGTGAGCGGTCCACAAGTAGTGAAAGTAGGGCCAAAGCTCTCGTGGCCTTACTTCTCCTGGGGATAACAGGAATACACTTCATTCTGACCCGTAAAAACACCAAGGCACAATCTGGTCCACCACTCGGCAATGGGAAACGAGGGAGTTGCAACAGCAATGTATTTTTGGCTTTAAAAATGTTTTCGGGTAGGCCACATTTTTCTGTTATTGGACAGAACTTAATACTCTTAATTGGTGGGTTTTTATTTTTGACTGAACTATAAAGACTGAGCATACAGGCATTTTCCATGTGTTATTTCTGTATAAAGCAGCACTTTACCTTTTCTGCACTCTACCTCGCACAGTCTGTGAGGTCTTGAAGAAACAGCAGGTGCAAATTTAGTATTCTATTTTAGAGAGCAGTAGATTTGTCCATCAGCTTTTTCAGCCTTCCAAGTAGTTTTTCTGCTGGCTTTCGTATTCCTTTTTTTTTTCGCTTCTGGGGGAAAAAAATATAGGCTACATCTTTTCTATAAAACGAGGCATCATTATGTAGTGCTTTTGCCATCTGCACATTGAACAGGTAGTTGTGCTGAATTTTTAATCTGTCAAAGAATTAAAATGCTTGTTTCTGCATTAGTGTTCTGGACATAAAGCCTATCAGCACAGTAGAGATGTAAATTGCTTATCTGTGTATTGTAAGCACATCTTCATACACTAAATTTTATTAAATCAGCACTTCCTTTTAATGTTTTTCTGTTTCTTTTGCCTTTTATTTTAAAGAACTAGCACAATTGCAGAGAAAATTACATATAATAACAATAAATATATTCCTTAAAGCGAAACTGTGTCCGAGTGCCACAAACTGAAAATGCTGTTCGATTCATTTTTAATATTCAAAGCAAACTCATCCATCTAGAACTCTGTGTTTTTTTTGTTGAGAAATCACTTTGAAGAACAACTCCCTAGCATTTCTAACTGGCCATCTTGAGTAAGGGCAGACGATTCATGTAGCATTTACTTCCTGGAATCCATCTGCCATTGGCTCAGGCAGGAAGGTGGCTGAGAAAACCCCTCCTCCCAGATGAAAGAATAAAATGCCCATAAAGACTCCTGGGATGTCTGACATCATTGTGGCCTAGATTGGAAACCAGGATGCTACTGAAGAAATGTGGGGGGGGAGATTAAAACGAGTAAATATAATATACCTTCTTATCTATATTTACTCAAGTGACAGCATAATGATTAAAAATAATTAATATTGATGGAGAGAGTTTAGCTTAAAAATCATTTTGGATTTTGTAATTTTAAAATTTCTTGAAATTTTCTCTAGGGGTATTTTAACGTATGCTTTAGTTAACATTGAAGAGTGAACCTTGAAATACAAGAACACAGATCCCAGCCCAAGACATTTTTACATCCTGTAAGATGTATATCTTACAGGATGTACAAATGTCTCAGGGCCAGTTCACACCAGATGCAGTTCCGTGCGCTTTTTTTCTGAACTAAAAATGCATGCACAGTGTTTTCCATGTATTCCAATGGCTCTAGTTCACACCATGCAGTCAGTTCCAATCAGTCTCTGGTGCAGAAACTGACTGCATGGTGTGAACTAGAGCCATTGGAATACATGGAAAACACTGTGGATGCATTTTTAGTTCAAAAAGCGCACGGAACTGCATCTGGTGTAAACTAGCATTAAAAGCTTTTCATATAAAGAGTTGCACTTACTTTCTGGTGAGTATTTTTGGCCAATGGTATTCCTTTTAGGCTATTACTCCACATCTATCTTTTAATCGCCCTCATTCTTCCTAGCAAAGCCACTTATTTAACCATCTATATATCTTAAGACCCTCTTTAGACTTATATGCTTCATTGGGGTGCATTATCACACCTTTTAACATGCAGTATTTCACAAATTAAGGGTTGCATTAAAGCAGGCCAGGCCATTTATTTTGATTGCACGACCTATGTAGACCAACAGATCAAAAACCCAGTCTGTAGCAATTTTATAGGCATCAGAATGCATACCATGTCCATTGCGATTCGCTGCTGCATAAGTCAGTTGGCACCTACTATTTCTGTGCCTTGAATTGTCATTCTAAATAAATTAAACTGCATAAAGTGCTGTGCGTTGTAATGTTGCACAGAAAAATGCATGTTTTACTTAACACTAGCACAACGCATAGGCTTAATGGGGGCCCATTCGCACTTGCACCCCAGTGCCTGGAAAAAATGCACCTGCACTATTTTTGGCAACAACGTGCACCACAACCCACACAATAAGCATTGTGGTGCATCTACTGTACTGTGTATATGTGCTTAGTTTTTTCCCTTCCTTCCCTGCCTGTCCTTCCTTCTTTTTTTTTTTTTTTTTTTTCTTCCTTTTCTTTTTTGTACTGCATGATGTGAAGGAAGAAATCTTACATAGGAAGTGGAAAATATTAGCTAACTCTCACCCAAGAGTCAAACAAAATGCTTCTATGGGCAGCTGTGGGGGCCCATCCATTAGGGTTGTAGGGGCGCTGCCCCTCTAATCCATGCGCCAAGCCCCCTAATCTCCATGCAGGGCACAGGACGCATGGATTTCTATGTGTTGTTTTTTTTTTTTTTTTTTTTTTAAATAGCACATCATTAGAGCCTGAGGCCGCCTTCTCGTCTGTCTCCCACTGGGTGGAGTTGTGTTTTTCTTTTGACAGCTGTCGGCTTCAGCAGAGAACTCTCTGCACTGAATCAAGGAAATGCTTTAAGATCATGAGGAGGGTAGAACCTAATCAGGCAGCTCTAATGCAGACCTTTTTTTGTGTAAGTGGAATGATTTGGTAAAATAATTTTGTGGCTACTCCCATTGTTTGCAGGTGAGAGTTAAAGAACTAGGAATAGTTTAACCACATCCCGCCCGGCCTATAGCAAAATGACTGACCAGTGTGTCACTCTGATCAGCTGTGTCCAATCACAGTGATCGCATTGTAAACAGGAAGTGCCGGTTATCTGCTTTTCCTCTATTCACGCTGACAAGACGCGAGTAGAGGAGAGCCAATCAGCAGCTCTCCTGACGGTGTGGTAGTCTGCGCTGATAATCAGTGCATCGATTATCAGTGCAGACCCATCAATGACCAGGGATGGCAATCGGTGCCCATCAGTAATGCCTGTCAGTGCGTCCTCATTAGTGCTGTCTATCGGTGCATTAGTGCCACCTCATCAGTGCCCACCGGTGAAGGAGACAAATTACTTATTTACAAAAAAATTTAACCGAAACAAATCTTTTTTTATTTTTTACTAAAAAAAAAAAAAAAAAAAAAAAAAAAAGGGGGGGGGGGGGGCAAAAGTTTAATTTGGGTACAGTGTTGCATGACCGTGCAATTGTCATTCAAGGTGCGACAGAACTGAAAGCTGGTTGAACAAAAAAAGACCTGATTCCCCCCCATCCACACATTCAATGTGGATGGGGGAATTCTTCCTGCTGAGTCATTGTACTTTGACAGTGGAAGACTTCCCCACTATCAAACTACACTGATCAGTACTGCCGGCTATAGCTGAATCAAATTTCGATCCATGTATATGTGGCTTCAGTTGCCTTTCCACAAATCCACACATATCTAATGCTGTATTAAAGTAGTGGTAAAGCCCACTTGGTCATTTTTTACCTACAGGTAAGCCTATAATAAGGCTGACCTGTAGGTAGAATAAATATCTCCTAATCGTGCAACTGCCCTTGCAAAGTAAACCCCCATAGTGGGCTGATGCTTTTATTCTGCCACCACTGGAAGAATCGCAGCTCTACTAAGAAGGGGAAAAGTGTTTAGGGCATTTCCAAGCACAAATCTGCTAAAAAAATTAAATAAAAATAAAAAGTATGATGCTTCAGAGCTTTCACTTGGGCTTTAAGTGTACTGTACATGATGATAAAGTCATGTTGCGTTTCTAAAAAAAAAGAAAGTTTTCTTCAAAAGTGCCGTTCTAGTGCTTTTCCAGAAAAAGAACAATATGGTCATCAAGACTGTAATAGATGAAGTGTGGGGATGTCAGATTTGTGATGAAGTGATTGCAGTAGATTTATAGAATGTGGCTGGATTATGTGGAGGCGTAAACAGGCTGATAATGGTGTTAAATTGCTTGTACTCAGATCATGGAAAATGAACTACAGAGGTATGGCCTATATTTCAGCTCTTACTTCAACAAGAGTAATAACTTGTCTCTTCGCAAGATAAAATACCATCTCATCCATACTAGGAAAATTATATGTGGGCTTGAGGCTCGGTTCACATTGGTGCGATGTGGGAACCCTTGTGAATCCACTGCGAGTTCCCGCATCGCACCTGACTTGCAAGGCAGTTCACACTGCACAATGCGAACTGCTGGGAGTGTCAATAGTAAGTTATTGACACCCCCAAATCAGTTTGCATATCGCAGTGCGAACTGTAAGTTCGGACATGGATCACATGGGTGTGAACACCCATGCGATCCGATTCTGGTGCGGACTAAAAAAAGGGTCCTGCGCAAGTCTGGTCCGAATGCGATGCAAATTCAGCCATGCTATCTGTATGGCTGAAATGGCATGTGATTTGCACTGCGGTACGAATCAGATTCAATATCACACAGCGCACTGGTGTGAACCTGGTCTTAATGTTGGATACTTAATATCATTCACAAGGGCTAATGTTGAAAAAGTTGACCAATACACTGTGCCTTGCTTATGTTTTGTATATACCTCAACATTCGAGAAGATAGAGTAGCACCAAACGGGGCATGGTTTATCTCAGGAGGTATAAAGGAACTAACGGGGCATGGTTTATTTTCTCGAATGTTGAGGTATATACAAAACCTAAGCAAGGCACAGTGTATTGGTCAACTTTTTCAAGATTAGCCCTTGTGAATGATATTATCTAACAATAAAGCCCACATATAATTCTCCTAGTGTGGATGAGATGACATTTTATGTGTCAGAGACAAGTTCTTACTCTTGTTGAATTAAGATATGAAAATTAGACAATACCTCTGTAGTTCATTTTCCATGATCTCACGTTGTCGTTATTGTTTGTAGAATTTTAAAGAAAATAATGAATTCAACCCATTTTGGAATTGGGTTGTAACATAACAAAATGTGGAAAAAGTGAAGCACTGTGAATACTTTCCAGATGCACTGTACTTTATTTTGACTGAGATGGTACCCATAAGCCAACTTCTGTTTTTGAAAGCACCCGCTTACTTCAAACCTACAGGTTACTGAAAAAGCAAAATGATTTGGAAGAAGTAGAAACCATGTTTTAGTAAATGAGACAAGTTAGACTTCTCTTTGGAAACTTAGATTCCTAGTGTTTTGTGCATAGTTCTATACCTGGAGCATTCTGTATGTGAATGGGTTAAACTTGATAACGTGCTGACTTTTCCTTATGCTGCCAACGTGCCTACATACATTAGTCCTTCATTTAGTTGTAAAACCAAATTACCAGGTGTATTTGCTTGCTGTTCTTTAGATGCAGATGTGTGCATTCCAATGTACATTCCTGCAGAGCGGTGTGGTATTTTCCTGACATTCTCCAGCTGTACTGAATGCTTAGAATGTAGAGAAATCACTCAATTATGTTTGCCTTGACTTTTACAGGGAAATTAAACAGTCTAAACAAACTTCATGTATATCTGCCATGTTATGTGATTTGCTGACTGCATAGACATTGTGTGCTTCTTTTATTAATGTATGGAGAGTATCTGCTTATTTAATGGTATGTGCTGCAGGTTACATTTAACAATATTTCTTGATCTTTTTGGCTTTGCATAAATATGAGGTGATTGCCAAAAGAGCTGGTTCTGGCAACAGTCTTGTGTATTTGGGACTTGCACAAAACTTCTCACAAATGCTAGATTAGAAAACCTGTCTGAACCACTATTGTTCCCCATATGATAAGTGGTGCTGGTATGGACTGCCAGCCAACCCCCTCTTTGTCTCTGCATTGATTTGACGTGACCACTTGTGGCAGTGCCAGGTGTTTGAGGTGCTGTAGTAACATCGCATTGTGCCTGCATGGCCACGTGCCCTCCTGAGTATGTGGGCAGCCTTCAGAAATGAGATGCATTTTTCCTATATTAGAAAATTGGTTTAATCTTGTTTGATACTTCCCTAGCTGTAGACAGCGTCTTCAGTTCCTCCAAAACGAGGCTAATATTTGCTACATATTTCATGGCGTACATTGTATACTTGGTCTTTACACATTATGGTGCTAAAAATTCAACAAATACCATTTGCAATGTAGATATTTTTACTGTACTGACATACTCTCAAAGTCAAGCATATCATCATACTGCTGTCCCATTGAGTTACATGGAGCTCTTACAGTGCTTTGAAAAAGTTTTCATACCCCTTGAAATTTTCCAGTTTGTCATGTTACAGCCAAAAACGTAAATGTATTTTTATGTGCTAGACCAACACAAAGTGGCACATGAGTGTGAAATGGAAGGTAAATGATAAATAGTTTTACAAATTTATTACAAATAAATATGTGAATAGTGTGGCGTGCATTTGAATTCAGCCCCAGAGTTAATACTTTTGTAGAAGCAGCTGTAATTGCAGCGAAAGCTGGAAGACTTTTTGGGTATGTATCTGCCAGGGTGGATTCAATTTTAAATCAAGTCACTTTTAAATCGCAATTTAAATCGCTAGTAAAAAGGCTTGATTTCTTTTTGTTTAAAAAAAAAAAAGGCTTGATTTTTAATCAACTAGATTTCAACTAATTTTTAACCACTTTCAGACCGGACCATTTTGCTGGCTTAAGACCCGACCACTTTTTGCGATTCTGCACTGCGTCGCTTTAACTGACAATTGCGCGTTTGTGGGACATTGCTCCCAATCAAAATTGTCCTTTTTTCCCACAAATAGAGCTTTCTTTAGGTGGTATTTGATCACCCCTGCAGTTTTTTATTTTTAGCGCTATAAACAAAAAAAGAGCGTCAACTTTTGAAAAAAAAAAACATTATTTTTTAACTTTTTGCTATATCCCCCAAAATATATATATTAAAAAAAAAATAAAAAAAAATAAAAAGTTTTCCCTCAGTTTAGGCCGATACGTATTCTTCTACATATTTTTGGTAAAAGAAAATTGCAATAAGCGATTGATTGGTTTGCGCAAAAAGTTATAGCATCTACAAAATATGGGGATAGTTTTATGGCATTTTTATTAATTTTATTTTACTAGTAATGGCGGCGATCAGCGATTTTAATTTATTTATTTTTTATTGTGACTGCAACATTATGGCGGACACATAGGATGTTTTTGACACATTTTTGGGACCATTGTCATTTATACAGCAATCAGTGCTATACAAATGCACAGATTCCTGTGTAAATGGCAGTGAAGGGGTTAACTAGGGGGTGGCAGTGTAGGGGTTAAGTGTCCTAGGGGTGTCTTACTAACTGTGGCTGTGTGTTAGTGAACACTGATCTCTGCTCCAATCACAGGGAACAGAGATCAGTGTCACTTGTTGCTAGGCAGAATAGGGAGATGCTGTTTACTTCCGCATCTCCCCGTTCAGCCTTCCCGTGAGACGATCGCAGATATCCCCGCGGCGATCGAGTCCGCGGGACCCGCGACCGGATTCACGGGGGTCCCAGCCACCACCGGCAGCGCGCACGCGATGGCACAGTGGCATTCTTAAAGTCACGTACCTGTACGCCCTTATGCCAGTCCATTCTGCCGACGTACATCGTCGTGCACCGGTCGGGAACTGGTTAAAGAGCAACTGTCATCTCTGTCCCGCAGCGGCTCCTCCTCTGACCCGCTGTTGACTCACTGCAAGCCCCATTCACTTTAATGGGATGGCTGGCGATGCGGCGGTGACGCAAGGTGAGGGCCGTGGCGGCAGCAGGTGAGCAGATGCCCGCTAATGGGCGCTGCCATGATGCATCTGAAATGACAGGTGCTTTTTAAATATGACTTATTCTTGCTGGTAGTTTAGAATCTTTTAATATTTGCAAACAAATGAAGGTTTCCTATTTAGAATAATAAGCCGTCAGGTTAGTAAAATGGCAATATCAGAACCGATTCAATCATACAGTTTGTAGTGTACATAGATTTGCAAAACAATGGGATAAAGGAATATTCCTGAACTTTGGTTTATCTCATGGTTACTGTGAAATTGTATGAATGCATTAATGCAGTGCATGTTATCTCAGCTTGCAGATGTTTACTAACAATTTCAATATTGCAGAATATACAGCCTCATGCTCCATTACATGCTGAATAAACTAATTTATTAATGTATCTGAAATAGAAAACGATCTTTTTAGATTTTTTTTTTTTTTTTTTTTTTTTTTTCTCCAAAAATGTTTTATTAAAATAAATTTTTGATTAAAAAACAATTTAAATCAAAATCTGATATTATTATTATTATTAATAATAATATTTTTTTTTTTTTTGTATTCACCCTGGTATGAAGTTAATTAGCCAATATTTTTAGTAAGGATTTTATTCACCACCATGTTTCACAGTGGGGATGGTGTGTTCATCTGACCAGAGCACTTTCTTCCATGTGTTTGTGTCCCCCACATGGCTTCTCGCAAACTGCAAACGGGACTTCTTATGGCTTTCTTGTTGCCACTCTTCTATAAAGGCCAGATTTGTGGAGTGCACGACTAATAGTTGTCCTGTGGACAGATTCTCCCACCTGAGCTGTGAATCTCTGCTGCTCCTCTAGAGTTACCATGGGCCTCTTGCCTGCTTTTCTGATTAATGCTCTCTTTGCCCAGGCTGTCAGTTTAGGTGGACGGCCATGTTTTGGTAGGTTTTCAGTTGTGCCATACTCTTTCCATTTTCAGATGATGGCTTGAACAGTGCTCTGTGAGATGTTCAAAGCTTGGGATATTTTTTTATAACCTAATCTTGCTTTAAACTTCTCCACAACTTTATCCCTGATATCTCTGGTGTGTTCCTTTTGCCTTAGAGAACCTGAGTGAACAAACAGCATCATTAACGAACCTCTGAGGGCTTCGCAGAACAGCTGTATTTGTACCGTGATTAACTTATACACAGGTGGACACTAATTGGGTGACTTCTGAAGGTAATTGGTTCCACTAGATTTTAGTAAGGCCCCTTTCACACACCGCTGTGGTCCGATTCTGCAGACGGAAGAAAACCCTATTTTTCCATCCATCTGCAGAGCAGATCGGATGAACGCGGACAGACGGTCCATGTTCATCCGATCCCCCATAGAGGAGAGCGGAGATCTGACATGGTCGGTCCCTGCACAGCGTCATCCGCCGGCTCAGCAGGGATCAGCGGAGCGATCCCCACTGAGCAGCGGATCTTCACGGGGCGGATCATTACGTATCTGCCCCGTGTGAAAGGGGCCTTAGGTGTATAAGAGGAAAGGGGGCTGAATACAAATGCACGCCACACTTTTCAGATATTTATTTGTAAAAGAAAATGAAAAACATTTATCATTTTTCTTCCACTTCGCAATTATGTACAACTTTGTGTTGGTCTTTCACATAAATTCCCAATAAATACATTTACGTTTTTGAGAATACTTTTTCAAGGCACTGTACTACAACCTTGTGGTCCATGGTACATTTTTAAATAAAACTGATGTTTTTCAAAACATTTTGGAGCTTTCTACAGAACATAATACTGACAGTGGTGCTTGTGCATCCAAGCAGTTTCACACCATTTTGTCTTAGGCAACCAAAACCCACAAGTTTGAAGTTGGGGCTCTCGCATATATTCTGCAACCCTTACACCTCACTGTTGGTTCGCTAATGCCATGTGTGGCTTTAGTCATCCATGGTAAGCGCACGCCTTTTGTTAACCTCCTACCTTTTTTTTTTTTTTCTAAGTGCAAGTTTATTTTTCTAAAATCTGAAAAAATAAAAAAAATTGCAAAAAGTAGAGGTGCCTGTACATACCTACAACAGTCTTAGAAATATTTCTATCTGGGTGTTCTCAATACTTGCAGATAAGTGCCTCACCATCACACCACAGGATTCCTATTGGCCTAAATGTGGATCACACTGCTTCCTTCCATAACTTACATTGACGGCTGCCAACATGTTACAATGTGGCTTTTTCCACCCAGGCTAGTGTGAATCAACCCTCAGTCATCTTCCTAGGATTTTGGACATGACTTTTCATACATATTCCATGTGTAATAATTATGGGGAGCAACTACATGTTCCCTTTCTTCCACATCCTGTTTAATTAGGTCTTAATATCTTGGCATGCTTTTTGTTTTAAAGGAAAAATATAGTAAATTTAACACAATTTATTTCTATAGATTTTATATTTAGTGTAAGCTTGTCCTTTTTGAATTTTGATTTTTATTGCTTTAATTTTATATAGGCTTGTAGGAACTCTAGAAGGAGCTCTTGGTGACTTATTGTAATTGCATAGACACTTGTTTTTACCTAACCTATTAGTGACACATTGTTCATTGTTTTTTTTTGAAGAGTCAGCTGACTCAGATTTGCAGTAAGAGAAGAAGCAGTACAGCATAACCATTGCGTAGTACAGGCATACCCCACTTTTAGGTACACAATGGGGTTTATTTACTAAAGCTGGAATGTGCAAAATTAGGCTCACTTCTGCATAGAAACCAATGAGCTTCTAACCTTGGCTTGTTCAATTAATCTTTGGTAATAAAACCTGGAAGCTCATTGGTTTCTATGCAGAAGGGAGCCTGATTTTGCACTTTCCAGCTTTAGTGGGGTATGCCTGTACTATAAAGCAGCATGCAGAGTCTGAACATGTAATGCATACATATGGCTGCTATATAGTTTCAGTCCTATACAGGATAAATGGACACTAGGTGCATAAAAAAAAAAAAACCATATGTGTTCCAGTTAGCACAGGACTCTGCAATTTAAGTCCAAGTATTATATCTGGTGGGTCTTTGAAGACTTGCTGCAGTTGCTAGCAGGCTAATGGCTACTGTTTTTGTGTGGCTTTTTTAAAGCAACTGCTGCATCTTGCAGTGCTTCTTGAGTGGGGGTAGTTAGGGCTCTCCTTTTCTTACTGGGTCCATCTTTATATGCTTTATTGGACTGCATATTGAACTGTGAGCCACACTTGATGGGAACCCTATTTTTAATAAAAGGATAAATTCACCCTTCGTAATAAAAAAAAAAAAAGGAAGCAGGGACATTTTTAAATTACCACTGAGCCTAAACAGCACCCCCCCCCCCCCCCGCAAAGCAAAGTAATGGCCCCAAACCTTAAAAAATAAGTTAAACCTTCATAAAATATTTTTATAAAGGTGAACTTATTCTTTAAGGCTTGGGGCCATTACTTTGCTTTGCGGGGGGGAGTGCTGTTAAGGCTCAGTGGTAATTTTAAAAATGTTCCTTCCTTCCTTCCTTCCTTCCTTCCTTCCTTCCTTTTATTTTTTTTTTTTTTTTTTTTTTACGCTGGCCTTGCTTTCTCCTGATGCAGTAATACAGTGGCTCTCTTCTTAGTGAATATACCCTGCACAGTCTACATTAATGAGATTCTACATCTAGGCATTGGTCACAACCTTAATGAGTTTATAGCATCTTCAGCAGTGTAAAATAAGCACACCATGTTTATCCCTGGTACTCCTCTGGCTCATGATCCATGGTACAAGAAAGCTTTGTGACTTCCATTTCTTATAAATCTCAGTCAGAACTGCCTGTGTCAGCGGCTCTTACAACTAAACATTCTGTTGATGTATTTTCTCATAATCCTCTTTTTGATGGTTTTATCTAGGTAGATTGGAAACCTCCCATATCAATTCCAGAAAGGTTTCCTGACACTTTATCTTTAGAATGGACTATTCCTCCTCCAGTTAAACTACCAGTGTGCTGACCATTCCTATAGAGGTTTCTCGTTTTTTAGGGACCATGCACACTAGGCAGCAAATACAAGCATATTGTAAACTCCTTTTTAGACGTGTTTTCTAAACGTGTTTCCCTAAACGCTAGAAAAAATGTACACTGAAAAAAGCTTGCTTGGCGACTCTAAACACTGCGATTAGGCGTGTCTAGCATTTTTACTGTCTGAAACCTCCTCTCAAATATGCATTAGGGAGATTTTGCTCTCCTCAGCCTGTAACATGGAGTTGCTTCTACAGGCTAAAAAAAAAAAAAACGACAAGCTAAACGCTTGTGTTTTTTTTATTTTTTTTTATGCCAAGTGTGCATGAGGCCTAAAGGACCTACTGACAAGAAGTTGGAAGCAATTTTTTGATCTACCTGCTCTTTTATCTCTTGGTCACTACTGTGCTTATTACCTAGACTTTAACTGACTGCTCTTTGTTGCTCTCATCTCTCTGAACGCATTGAGGACGAGGTGACTGTAGCGTTGAACTTTGTGAAACAGTGTTCAATTCTAGTCAGTTTATGCCTTGAGTATCTGTTCTGTCCATATCTGCACATCAATCTGCCTTACATGCTGGTGGGTGATGCAAGGGTTAATACCCTTCATGGGAGACCATTTTTTTTGGCTCTGCGCTGTACAGAATCTTGTAAAAAGTTATGGGGTAAGAGTACTCATCCTGACTACACAAAATAAAGCAAAGAGTACACGCCATTTTTTAATACATTTTTTTTTTCATAAAAAAAAAAAACTGTTTTCTGTCAGTCATGAGCTGAATGGGGAAAAAAAAAAGATTCTTGCATCCACACAAGAGAGGTGGATGCAGGAATCCTCCCTGCTGTGTCATTGTATTCTGACCCTGAAACTCATCTGCTGTCAGAATGTTTCCAGCTTGTGTGGCCATTCCATTTTTGCTGTTTCAGCCGTGTGAGTTTTCACAAAGGTCCTTGCACCAGTTCTGGGTCTTTGTTGTTTTAGAGGTATACCCATCATCAAACATCTGGACAATCTGCTGTGATGTGAACATACCTTCTCTGGGCTTTGACTCCCTACAGATCTTGGAGGCTTTTGGATGTATTCTAAACTTCAAGAAGTTATCTGGTTCTGTTTCATCATTTTGGAGTACCTGGATACCACCCAAGCTCTTCACACCCCAGGAGAAGTTGGCAAAACTGCACTTCAATCCCAACATCATTCTTACCTGTGGAACTGTATGCGAGTTCTGGAATGTATAGTATCTACTTTGGAAACTATTCCATTTACTCAGTTACTTTATCCAGAACTGTACATCAGAACATCCTCACAATGTGGGACTAATCCATTCTTTCTCTGTTATCAAGATCTCTTTTCTCCAGCTATTTTGGTTTTATCCTCAAACTAAGATGTCATGATGGCTTCTGTCCCCAGCATTGTTGGAGGGCAGATTTTTTTTTTTTTTTTCTTCTACACTGGACAAATGCTAGTCGTGACCTGCTGGGTTGGAGGTGGAATTCTAGACAATCTGTCTATTCAGTTTTATTAGTCTCCAGAAAAATCAAAATTTCCAACCAAATCTGCAGTTGCAAGCTATTCATCTGTTATTAAATTGGATCCCAGTTCTGACTGGTCATCTGGTCTTGATTCAATTACTTAATGCCTCACCAGGGGCTCTTATCAATTGTGAGGGGGGTATCGGGAGTGTTGCAGCATTGTCAGAGGTAGTCTATTTTGTTCACAGGTGAGTTGCACATTACAATTGTCTCTGCAATGCACATTACCCGAATGGAGACCTGCCACAAATTCCAAGCTAACCGTTTCCTGAATCGGGGAGAATGATCTCTTCATCTGGGGGTGTCTGTGTCTACATTGGAGGATGCTGGATGTCAATTTGCTAGCATATAGTTTCAGAATGAGACTAGACAGATTGTTTCTAGGACAGCAGAGACAGTGGCTGCCCTGGTAGCTCCATGGGATCAGTATGCCTTTCCCTCCTGAACGTTTGACTTTGTTTATGTCCGGGGATCAAAAGTGAGGGTATTCCAGTGATTTTCATAACATGGACTGGCTTTATTGTGGAACGCTGACCTTGTTCTTCTGTTAGCTGATGCTCGGTGAACTCTACCCGATCAGCCAAATCTATTATCCCAAGAACCAATCTTCCACCCTGCTTCTCAGCTGTTGGGTTGATGGCCTGGCTGCTGGAAATCAACGTTCTAGCAGACAGGGACACTGCAGATTAAGTTTTTATAACCATGCTTTCTATTTCCTGCAAGATTTTAATACCTCACGTTGAACATTTTCACTGTTGAAACTTTAGGGGTTCCTCCACATCTTCTTCTTCTTCTTCTTCTTCTTCTTCTTCTTCTTCTTCTTCTTCTTCTTCTTCTTCTTCTTCTTCTTCTTCTTCTTCTTCTTCTTCTTCTTTCTTCTTCTTCTTCTTCTTCTTCTTCTTCTTCTTCTTCTTCTTCTTCTTCTTCTTCTTCTTCTTCTTCTTCTTCTTCTTCTTCTTCTTCTTCTTCTTCTTCTTCTTTCTTCTTCTTCTTCTTTTTATTTTGATTCTTTTTCTTGTTCTTCTTATTATTCTTCTTCTTTTTATTGTTATTCTTTTTCTTCTTCTTCTTTCTTCTTCTTCTTCTTCTTCTTCTTCTTCTTCTTTCTTCTTCTTCTTCTTCCTTCTTCTTCTTCTTCTTCTTCTTCTTCTTCTTTCTTCTTTCTTCTTCTTCTTCTTCTTTTTTTCTTTTTTTTGGGTGTTTATGTACGTTCTTTCCTTCAGCTATGGGTTAAACATTTTGGCTCATAGCAACATCGAGCTTTCTTTCTTTCTTTCTTTTTCTTTCTTTCTTTTCCCGTGGAATTAAAATTTTGTGTTGTTAGCCTTGTTTTGATCCTATACTCTGACTTGGTTATCTTGTAAGGTAATCTTTCATGGGGCATCTCTTTGGCTGGAAGCGTCTGAGTTATCCATATGAGCCTTATTTGATCTTGCTCAATGGCAAAGTTGTCTTTGATGCATTTCCTTCCCTGTGTTTGGCATAATTTCTCCATTTCCTGGAGAGGGTGAGGGCTGCCAGTTTTCCTAGCCAATACTTTTAGGCAATCGGATTCCCTGTTCAATTTTTCATACAGTCATTTACAAGTGGATTCAGCAGGTTGTTCTGCAGGTCTCTTAGTAGCAAGATAAAATGCTTCCTTCTGTTCAAACCCACTTCTTTTGGATACTGGGTACTTTTTCACTATCAGGCCAAAGGGGGCCCAGATTTGTAAACCTGCAGCCTGGTCTTCTGTTCACATGATCTCTTAGGTTTTTTTGCACATAATGTATGGCCAGTCTTGCTGACTAGATCACCAGGTGAAAACATAGGGGGGAAAAGCTTAAATAAAGAAAATTAATACAGTCTCCATCTAATGATTGGTGAACCGCAATATATTACATTTTTGGTTTGGGGGTTGCTACTACTTTAACCGCTTCCCAACCACCTACTGTAGATATAAGTCTACAGAATGGCACGGCTAGGCAAAAGGACGTGTGTATATATACGTCCCCTTTAATTGCCTAGCCGTGGGGTCGCGCGCGGTGCGCTCACGACCCGGTCGGGAGCTCCGTGACCACGGGGAGAGGTCTGTGTAAACAAACCTCTCCCCGCGCTTCCTACTCTGCCTGTCATTGGTCGGCTGTTCCCTGTCATCGGGAAAGCTGATCAATGACATCAGACGTACAGCCACTCCCCCTACTGTAAAAAAAAACACAACACGTCACACTAACGCCTCCCGCCCCCTAGTGGTTAACTCCTTCACTGTCATTTACATAGGAATCAGTGCTATTTAAATAGCACTTATTTCTGTATAAATGACAATGGTCCCAAAAATGTGTCAATGTCTGTGTCCGCCATAATGTCGCAGTCACAAAAAAAAAAAAAAATCGCTGATCGCCGCCATTACTAGTTAAAAAATAAAAATATTAATAAAAATGCTATAAAACTATCCCCCATTTTGTAAACTCTATAACTTTTGTGCAAACAAATCAATAAATCGCTAATTGCGATTTTTTTATTTTTATTTTTTTACCAAAAATATGTAGAAAAATACGTATCGGCCTAAACTGAGGAAAAAAAACTTTTTTGGGGGGATATTTATTATAGCAAAAAGTAAAAAATATTGCATATTTTTTTTTTTCAAAATTGTCGCTCTATTTTTGTTTATAGCGCAAAAAATAAAAACTGCAGGGGCGATCAATTACCACCAAAAGAAAGCTCTATTTGTGGGAAAAAAAAGGACGCCAATTTTGTTTGGGGGCCATGTTGCACAACCGCACAATTGTCAGTTAAAGTGACGCAGTGCCGAATCGCAAAAAGGGGCCTGGTCCTTTTGGCTGCAAATTGGTCCGGGGCTGAAGTGGTTAAGGTTTGATAATGCTTTTCTAAAATTGTGAATTCTGAAATCAGAATCTACACTTGTTTTAACTATTTGCATACTGCCGCTGAAAGTGGCATCTGGGCAGGTTGCAGCAGCTGTCAGTCAAGACCAGTAGGTGTTGCCAGGCTTATGCTTGAAGTTATTTATAGAAGAACGTAGTGACCATGAAATTTTTTAGACAAATCCTAGATTCTAAGGCCCAGTTCACACCATAGAAATGCAGTCTGGATGCGTTCCAGATGCTTTTCTACATGCACGTTTTTGATGCGATTAAGTGCGTTTTTTTTTAAGCAGTCCAGTGCACCCCCCCCCCCCTCTTTTTTTTTACTTAACCTTTTAAATAAGGACAGGACAGGTGTGTTCCCGTGCATTTAGGTGAGTTCTGGTGCATTCCAATGCACTTTTGACGAGTTTTACTGTGTTCCAGTACAGTCCAGTGCATGTTCTGCCTTTTTTTTGTTTTTATTTTTTCTGGAAATGCAAACACTGTTGTGAACTATACCATTGAAAACCATTTAACTTTTCATGCATTTTTGATGCCGAAAAAAAAACCACACTGGACTGCATGTGGTGTGAACTGGCCCTGAAGGTTTGAAAGTGTGCCAGTTGGAGTCTAGGGGAGAGCAGTGGTATGGTGCCAGTAGACCAGGAAAACAGCATAGTTTTTGTGGGGAGGGGTTTCAGGAAACATGCAGGAAATGTATTTAGCAAAGCAGTCATAGTTTGATTGCATCCTGTCGCATTATTTGGGCTTCATTCACACTTGAGTGTATAGATTTACTGGCGTTTTTCGGGCATTTTTTTTTTTAACTTTTTTGCAGCTTTTTTTTTTTTTTTTCTTCTTTTAGAAGCATATTACAAGCATTTTACAGCTTCAGGCATTTTTGTTTAGCCAATAGAAAGCACTAGGGGGAGGAGAGGGAGAGGAAATTGGGGATGGAGAGCTGCTGTTTGAGTAGAAAATGATTTTTCACCTTTCACCTTCACTGATGTGGGCTGATGAGGCAGCACTGATGGGCTGAACTGGTGGGCATTGATGAGGTGGCACTGATGAGGCACTAATATGCCACACCTGTGGGCACTGTTAGGTGGCACGGATAGGCAGTACAGATGGGCATTGATGGACAGCACTGATGGGCGGCACTAATTGCCAGCACTGACTGGGACTGATTTTGTGGCACTGGTGGGCACTGTATGCTGCCATTGGTCGGCACTGTATTTTGGCATTGATGGGCACTCCATTTTTGACACTTTATTGTAATCAGAGCACTGATCATCAGTGCCCTGATTACTTCCCTAGCTGTCCCCTGTGAGGAGATGCTGCTGATCGGCTCTCTTCTCCTCAGACTCTGTCAGTGTGAGGCGAGGAGCGCCGATTACCGGCATCTCCTTGTTTACATGTGATCGGCTGTGATTGGACACAGCCGATCACATGGCTGACGCGGCTCTTTACACAGATCGGGGTCACACAGTGTCCTAGCGACATGGTGCGGCCACGATCGCTGTGCTGCGGGCTCACGGCAACGGCCGTTCCGTGCCACCGTCGTATGACGGCGGCCCAGAACAAGAGCTGCACCGCCCTGCGGTCATTTAACAGTGGGCGGGCAGCAAGCAGTTAATCTGCCAAAAAGAAGCTCATGTACGTTTTTTGAGCAACAGAATGCTCAGATGTGAGCAGGGGCCATTAAAATGAATGGAATTTGGCTTGTTGAGCATTTTTAGAACTACAAGCTTCAAGCAGAAAATCGATGAACGGGGTCTCAGGCTGGATTCACACCTGAGCGTTTTCAGCTCAAAAAAAAAATACTAAAACGCCTGAAAAATGCCCAATAATCAAAATCCTATTAATTTTAATGGCACCTGTTCATCTAAGCATTTTGTCACCTGAAGCAAAACGCCTGAAAATGCCTTAGGCTGCTTTCACACTGGGGCGGTTTGCAGGCGCTATTGCGCTAAAAATAGCGCCTGCAAACCGACCCGAAACAGCTGCTGCTGTGTCTCCAGTGTGAAAGCCCTGAGGGTTTTCACACTGGAGCGGTGCGCTAGCAGGACGGTAAAAAAGTCCTGCTAGCAGCATCTTTGGAGCGGTGAAGGAGCGGTGTATTTACCGCTCCTATACCGCTCCTACCCATTGAAATCAATGGGACACCGCGGGGATACCGCCGGCAAAGCGCCGCTGCAGCGGCGCTTTGCGGAGGTTTTTAACCCTTTTGCGGCCGCTAGCGGGGGTTAAAACCACCCCGCTAGCGGCCGCATACCGCGGCTAAAACGATGGTAAAGCAGCACTAAATATAGCGCTGCTTTACCGTCGCCGCCCGCACCGCCCCAGTGTGAAGCCGGCCTTAAAGGGGTTGTAAACCTTGCATCCTATGCATTAAGGTAAAAAAAACACCTGGCAGTGTTTGGCCCCCCTGCTCCCCGTTCTACTTACCTGAGACCGGTAATTCTGTTGGCAGTGACACGCTCTCCCTCTCTCTCCACGAGGTCCCGGCTCTTGATTGGATAGATTTGATAGCAGCACAGCCATTGTCTCCCACTGCTGTCAATCAAATCGAATGAAGCGGGGGCCGAGTCCAGCATTTGGCGGCTATGGACGCAAATGCTGGACTCGGAAGCACTCTTCCAGGGGGTTATCTGATGCGTGGAGGAGCCACCGGGGGACCCCAGAAAAGCAGGTTCGGGGCCACTCTGTGCAAAATGAACTACACAGTTGGAGGCAAGTATGATATGTTTGTTTAAAAAAAAAAAAACAACCCTTACAGTCACTTTTAGCTTGAAAAAGAACATTACCTTCTGTGGGGCAGATTACAGGCGTTTTTCTGCTTTTTACATTGGTGACCTGTACAAAATTGCGGTAAAACCTGGGACTTTGAAAAGCTCAGGTGTGAATGCAGCCTTATATTGAATGCTTTAAGCAAAACACCATATGGGTCTTCCCTTTTGTTGGGTGATAGAGCTCACACACACACACACACACACACACTCTTTAGCTGGCAGGATAACCTGCAATGTGTGCATGGAACAGCTTAGCCTCATCCTTGCCCTATGTCGCATTTTGCCAAAGAATGTCAGCCTAAAATGTCATATTCCTAATAGGGGCCTGCTGTACTATGTACTTGTATGGAAAAAAAGTATTGTGTTCTTTATATTGCTTCCTGTGTGAAATACCTGGTGTTCCTGTCAGTCCCTCTGCTTTCCTATTTAAAAACTGACCACCCTAGGCCGGAGAGCACAGTGTAGTCAGTTTTACGGCTCTATTGAGAACACTAATTTGACTTTCAAAATTTTTGTAGAGTTAAATTGACATTCCTTTTCAAACTCGATAATGAGAAGATTCTAAAAAGCAGGATAGAATTTTTCTTTTTTTTTCTTTCTAGAATGAATGAATTTCTAACCGTGTATGTGGTTTTCGTAGTCCATTCGTTCCACAATCGAATGTTAAAAACAAACCCATTTCGAACACTAATTTTGAACAACATTCGTCAAGTCATAGAATGTACTGGGAATTTTCATTCAAATTTATGTACGAATGTTATACGAACATCAACTAATGTATGGTCGGCTTTACCGGATTCCTGTCATGAGAAATCTATAGATTGCCTTTGCTGACCTCTTGGAAATGCTAGTTCCTTTTTGTATTTTCCAAGATAACCATCTACAAGTATGTAGAAAGTGAAATGGGAATTCCTGAACTTGTGTCCAGTCTGAGACTTATTGCTGAAGCCATTAGATCAGCTTGACAATCTGGCAGCTAGCATTTTCAGAAGGTCAGCAACAGCAGCCTACAGATCTTTCAGTACTGATTTCCTTTTAACCTCATGTGGCTTTAATGTGTATTAGCAATTTAGTTTATGAAGGAGGATTATGATATATTATCTGGAGTCCTAGTGCTAAATTATACAGGTTGGTAGAGTACATTGTTGTCTAATGGGTATAAAAATAAAATGTTTGTTCCTTTTGAAAATGCATTTAAGTCTTTCATCAAGCTATGTAATATTTTTATTGTGATGGCTTTTATATTTATTTTTAAATTCTGTCTTTTATTTATTTTTTATTTTTTTTTTAATGCGACAATTTGCTTACCACAGGGGTTTATGTCTTTCAAACAATGACCCAAGCCTACATTACTTAATCTCTTTTGTTCCTTAGTTTTAGGTTATTTCTGAATGAAAGTAATGAAACGCGCCCCCCCCCTCTTTGTGTAATCTCGGCTCAGCATTATTAAGCCATGTTTCTGGGTTGTCGAGATAATGCAATTTATTATATGTACTAAATATATGAAACATAACCTCTTTTGAGAAATTATCTGCATTGTGAAACTGGAAAGTAGTTCCGGGTCCTCTTGGACTTCAGGCTACTTTCTAGTGATTGGGTCATATAATGCAATGAACCAACTACAACTACCAGCAGCTGAGGCTCAATGGATCAGACTCAAAATGGGGATTGGACTGGTGGAAAAATGCTATCTTTTCCCCCTGCCTGCTTCTCCCATCCTTTTGCTTAGCTAAAGGGGCCTGGCTGCCTTCCCCATAGCCAATTAGAAACAGACGGTTGTGCCACGATTTGATGAACCAACCCCCCCCCCCCCAGCCACTCATTTAAAGTCTAAAATACAGCCTTGTGCCGTGGCAAACTTGGCACTGCATGTCGAGTTGACAAATGGTACCAACTGTTAAAATCGCCCATTCGGGGTAATGGACAACCTTTCCCAAAAAAAGGATCACCAACCAAATGCCTCCACCATGGATTGCATCTCAATGCATAGGGTAGTGCGAACCTAGCCTTTGAGTTGGCTGACAGTGGCTATGGGCACACAGCCCAGGTCGGGAGCGAGCCCCCACATCAAGTGGCCAACTCAAAGACTAGGTTTATTTAACCCCATGCTCTGGGAAGTGATCAGTGGTGGATTGGATTGGGGCAGACACAGTAGAGGAGTCAAGGGTGTCGGCAGGGGACCCCAGAAGCTGAGCCTTTACAATCACTTTAATGCCTTCATTACTTGCTTTCACTACATTTACTTTATTAATGGTCTAGGTTTGTAACAATTTAAATATTTTTTTGAGTGCAGTTGTTCTTCATATTTTTATTAGTTATGTGAGGGATATTATAATGGCTTTTAAGTGTGTTGTTAGTTTTTATGGTGCTGAAAGTGTTGGTGGGTATAATCAAGCCAGTTAGGAATATTCCCTTTTCTTTTGTTATATGGCATGCTCTGGCTGATTTTATGTTTTTTTTTTTTTAAAACCATATTTACATAGTAATGATGGTTACAAATTGGCTTCATGTGCAAAGTATGCCACCAAGTGAACACAGACTTGGCACCCTGTTGTCCTTAAGGCTAGTTCACCCTTATCTGTCTTTTTGTCAGATGTGATTTCAGTTTAAATCAAAGGAAAGTCATCCATGTGCAACACAGAGTTACAGCTGTGCGTTACATTGCACTATAGTGTGGGGTACATTTTTCTTCACTGTATATGTGCGTTGGGGTTCTGTTTAATAATTGGTAGAGATTGGGATTCATTGCATGCAGGGCCGGATTAACATAGGGGCTATTGGAGCTGCAGCTCCAGGCCCCTTTCTCAAGATAGGCCCATTTGCCAAAAAAAAAAAAAAAAAAATCAAAAAAAAAAAAAAAAAAAGATTGACTTCGAGGGTTGTAGCTCAGCGACCAGGAGTCATAGAGACTCCCCATTTGGTGGGTATGTAGCTAACTACCTACTTCAACACTGGTTAAAATATGGGGCTGCTATCATCTATACTTCCGGAGATATGGGGCTGCTTGTGCAGTCGGTCAGAAGCTACATACAGAGCGGGCAGTATAAATACAAGCTGGAACACTCTGCAGCAGACTGAGAGGATGAACTCACAGGGCTTATAATAATTATTTGTATATTACTTAAGATAATTAACCCCTTGCTACCCAGGCCAATTCTGACACTTCTCTCCTACATGTAAAAATCATCATTTTTTTGATAGAAAATTACTCAGAACCCTCAAGCATTATATACATTGTTTTCCATTTCCCTCATGGAATAAAATGGTGGCCTTTGCAACTTTTTATGTTACACGATATTTGCACAGCAATTTTTCAAAAGTTTTTTTTTGGGAAAGAAACTGTTTCATTCATAAAAAAACACTACAGTTAGCACGATTTTTTTTGTGTAACAAGCGATGCTTTACATTTTTTTGAAGGTTACTTGTTTAGAGTTGCAGAGAAGGTCTAGTGCTAGAATTATTGCTCTCGATCTAATGATCACGGCGATACCTCACATGTGTGTGTCTGGCTCTGATACTAACCAGTGCCTACCCAGCCACTGACTAGTATCTCTCCCCAGCCTGTCCCCACACACCCTCTCACATGCTGACCTGTGAATGGGGGAATCACTCCCGCAGTGTTATTGTGTTCTGCCAGTGAATACGATGATCAGTGTTGCTAACTATAGCTGGCAGCACTGATTGTTTTGGGGAAAACCTGACAGGCTGGTTGTACTCAAGTCGGTTAATAGGTTGACCTGTGTAAAACCTGCTAGCCCATACATAGATCGTCTAATGGCTGGTCTCTGCTTAATTGGTGTCATTTCAATCCATGTATGGCCCGCTTACCCACTACACAGTCCCTAAACATCCTTCCACAAACCTTTTTACATTTTTCCTTCCCAGATTACTTCATCCTCCTCTCCTATACATAGCCCACTGTCATATCCTACACACTCCTCTCCTTTACATATTGCCCGCTGTCATACACATCTCTTCTGTACATAGTGCCCACTGTCGTACCCTCCACACTCCTCTCCTGTACATACTGCTCACTGTCATACCCTCCACACTCCTCTCCTATACATAGTGCCCACTGTCATACCCCAACACTTCTCTCCTATACATAGTGCCCACTGTCATACCCTCCACACTCCTCTCCTATACATAGTGCCCACTGTCATACCCTCCACACTCCTCTCCTGTACATACTACCCACCGTCATACCCTTCACACTCCTCTCCTGTAAATACTGCATACTGTCCTACTCTCCACACTTCTCTCCTGTACATAGTGCCCACTGTCATACCCTCCACACTCCTCTCCTGTATATATTGCTTACTGTCATACCCTCCACACTCTTCTCTTATACCTAGTGCCCACTGTAATACCCTCTACACTCCTCTGCTGTGCATAGTGCCTTCTGCCATACCCTCCGCACTCCTCTCCTGTACATAGTGCCCACTGTCATACCCTCCACACTCCTCTCCGGTACATACTACCCTCTGTCATACCCCCACACTCCTCTCCTGTACATACTGCCCACTGTCATACCCTTCACACTCCTCTCCTGTACATACTGCCCACTGTCATACCCTTTACACTCCTCTCCTGTACATACTGCCCACTGTCATACACTCCACACTCCTCTGCTGTGCATACTGCCCACTGTCATACCCTTCACACTCCTCTCCTGTACAAAGTGCCTTCTGCCATACCCTCCACACTCCTTTCATGTACATAGTGCCCACTGTTTAGACCCTCCACATTCCTCTCCCTCACCTGCACATACTTTCCACTTTTATACCATCCATACTCCTCCCCTATGCCTCTTACCCACAAAAACAGTTCTTTAAAATTATACTGAATATCCTCAATGCTCTAGAATGGGCACACTTTTGTAAGTTCAACTAAAGGAAATCTCAGTCCTCATATTTGTTCTGCCCCATTATTAGTACTTATTTAATTTTGTAATTACTATTGTGATGTATAGATGAACATAGGGGGTGTCAGCTACTCTAAATATAACACTTGTAAAAAAAAGTGTCCCTGAAAATATTTTTGAGAGGCTCCTGTGATATCAAAGCGGTAGTAAACTTTTCTAACATTACTACTTTTTAGAGGCCCTTAGGTAAGTTATGCCATAATGTACAAGTATGCACAGCATATTAGCACATTAGGGTACACTTAAATTGTCAGACTGAGCCCTCCAGTGCTGTGATCAATCCGGCGGGGCCCGGGCGCTTCCATCTTCACCCGGTCTTCCTTCCGGGTTCTGTGCCTTCAGTCACTTGCCTTGGCCGGGCTGCGTTGATGTCATTCCCACGCATGCTCATGTGCATCCTCTTTCTCTCATCCCCCCTTTCTCTCTCAACCTCCCTCACTCCCTTACCCCTCACACCTCTTTCATCCCCCTTTTCTCTCTCTCTCATCCTCCCTCTCTCTCTTTTATTTAATTTGTTATAACAAAAAATTGTTTGCATTTTTATTTATAAAAGGCCTGACCAAAATCCTCAGCACCAGGCCCATGATGTTCTTAATCTGGCCCTGATTGCATGGAAGAAAAGGTGGGCCCTTAGTGTCAGCAACACCTAATGATTGGTTCATATTGGAAGAAGAAAAGGTTTAGGCTAGCACAATTTGACATATATATTTACTTTTTATTTAGTTTTGTAGCAGTGACGAATTCCACAGTGCTTTGCAGAATACATGAATTCTTCCACCTACCTCTTGTTGAAAATTATTACATTGCATAACTTAATTATGGCTTTGCTCTAAAGATTAGGTTTTAACAACGGCTGATGTAATTCTCGGTGCTAAGTAGATCCATGTTTTATTAAAAATGTGTTGTTGCTGTCTCTGGTTAAATATGCAACATTTCCACCTGCTCTTGCAGCTTTAGCTAGAGTGTTAATAAGTGAGATGTCATCTGTGACAGGGAAGTACACCTTAAATTACTTGGTTCTAATGCTGTATATCTCATTCACTGAGGCTCTCTTATGGTCTTGGGAGTTCTAGCCTCTGTTTTGCATCAGGAATGGGTTGAAATTTAGGTTATAAAATGTTCTCTATGAATGAAACTTTGTGGTGACAAAACTGTGCAGCCTACTGATGTAGATTGCAACAGAAGAAATGCTGTTCCTAGCAACTAATCATATGTCCAAATTTTATGGTGCAGGTAAGAGAAGAATATAGGCGCACTCATACCTCCCAACACTTGAACTTCAGAATGAGGGACACTGGAGGAGTAAAAATACCTTCGCTGTGCTACGTTGTGGTAAATTATGGGGGTGGTCAATCACCTAGCAGTGGGAGGGGCTTAAGTGATGTGGTTAAACAAAACCCATGCTTTCTTGTACCTATAAAATATGCTTTGATTGCTTTGTCTGAGCCCAACTTAAAGATCTTCATTAAAATAGTCAGAGACTGCATAGCAGAGGTATGGACATAATACAGAAGATGGTCGGAGACTGCAGACATGCTACAAGAGGTGATCAGAGACTGCATATTTGCTCCAAGAGGTGGTCAGAGACTGGGGGCATGCTTCAGCAGCCAATCATAGACTGGAGACCTAGTACATTACATATTACAGCTAAGTGTCTGCAGGGGACCAATGGGCCACACAAAAAGTGGCAATGGGCGGCATGTGGCCCCAGGCACTAAGGGCTGCTTTTTGCATTTGGAGGGAAGTGCACGTCCTTTTTCCAAAACCCCAAGAGCTAGCTCTTTTCTCCAGCTCTGAAAACACTGCCAGGATGCTTACATTGAGAAATGAAATACAATCTATTGCTGAGATTGGGGACAAGCAAGGGCCAGTCTTCACTAAGTTGACCATATTTCCAAACTGCCATTCAGGGACACGCCCCCCCTTCCCAAAAAAAGATAGGCGGTGTTTTGTCGGGGCGAATGGTGTACTACATTGTAATATATAATGAAATATTTCAACTCGTCATAGTGCAGAATCAGTGGGAATATAAAATAGATGGTGCAGCGCTAAAATCCAGTCCACATATCAAACAATCAATGTCCATGTGATTTTCAGTGATGATGTATAGATGCAGCATGCAGGTAACTCCGTGGGTGTATGTGAACCCTCCACCAATAAGGATGGCCTCTCACCTTACCGACGGGACCCTTTTAGTTAGAGGGTCAAAATACGCCTTCCCTTACGGACACATATGGATGGTACACAGCAAATCAGGATACAGCAGAGAGCAGCAACTAATGGGCGTTGATATCTCCAAAGGCACATGGACCATGTAATCAAAAAGAACACATAGTGCTCTCCGCAATATAAAACGTATTTAATGAGAAAAGTTTAAAGATAAACTTACAAACATGGCACTAATCTAGTGTCGGAACATCAGCATGTAAAAAGCAGGATGCGAGATGGATCACGACGAATCATTGGGAACCCTGAGCTTGTCACTTGCCACCAGATGCAGCGTGTCATTTTCCACTGTTGCCTGCCACCAGATGCAGCGTGTCACTTGCCGCCAGATGCAGCGTGTCACTTGCCACCCGTAGCCTGCCGCCAGATGCAGCGTGTCACTTGCCACCCGTAGCCTGCCGCCAGATGCAGCGTGTCACTTGCCACCCGTAGCCTGCCGCCAGATGCAGCGTGTCACTTGCCACCCGTAGCCTGCCGCCAGATGCAGCGTGTCACTTGCCACCCGTAGCCTGCCGCCAGATGCAGCGTGTCACTTGCCACCCGTAGCCTGCCGCCAGATGCAGCGTGTCACTTGCCACCCGTAGCCTGCCGCCAGATGCAGCATGTCACTTGCCACCCGTAGCCTGCCGCCAGATGCAGCGTGTCACTTGCCACCCGTAGCCTGCCGCCAGATGCAGCGTGTCACTTGCCACCCGTAGCCTGCCGCCAGATGCAGCATGTCACTTGCCACCCGTAGCCTGCCGCCAGATGCAGCGTGTCACTTGCCACCCGTAGCCTGCCGCCAGATGCAGCGTGTCACTTGCCACCCGTAGCCTGCCGCCAGATGCAGCATGTCACTTGCCACCCGTAGCCTGCCGCCAGATGCAGCGTGTCACTTGCCACCCGTAGCCTGCCGCCAGATGCAGCGTGTCACTTGCCACCCGTAGCCTGCCGCCAGATGCAGCGTGTCACATGCACTTTTACAAGTTGCATTGCCAATATAGTAGAGCTACACGATTTTGGCTAAAATTAAACTCACAATTTTTCTGCTTAGAATAAAGATCATGATTCTCACGGTGTAACATCTTTCACATCATGCAAAAAATTGGGCTAACTTTACTGTTTAGTTTTTTTTTTTGTATTCATTAAAGTGTATTTTTTTTTAAATTGCGTTTTTAAAGACCGCTGCACAAATACGGTATGACATACAATATTGCAACAAGCACCATTTTATTCTATAGGGTCACTGCTAAAAAATAGAGATAGAGATCTATCTATCTCATGTTTGGGTGTTCCAAGTAATTTTCTAGCAGAAAATAATGATTTTTACTTGTAAGCAACAAATGTCAACAAAGGTTTGGTCTTTAAATGGTTAAAATTTCTTCATTTACAAGCTGGAGTTCATTCCTTTGATAAAAGAATGAAAAGATACTTTGTTTCTACTTATTTGGCAGGCTGCCTGGAATTTTTTATTAATTATTTTTCCAGCTGTGAAAACTCTCTGCACAAGAATCGTGCAATGCTGTTTTGAAGATCGAGTAGGGAAAAAGGTCACAATTTCAATTCTTAACAATTAATCGTGCAGCTCTACAATATACATAAAGATAATACTTAATAAAATATATATGAACCTTCACATATCCAAATCAATAGTTGGTGTGACCACCTTTTTGCCTTAAAGTGGTTGTAAACTGTTAAACCACTTGTACCTACAGGTAAGCCTGTAATAAGACTTACCTGTAGATACTGTAAATAACTCCTAAACTTGCACAATTTAGGAGATATTCTCTATATGCACTGCTGCCGACGTCATTGGCGCATATGTGACGCCGTGACTAGCGGCACCCATGCACGTGAGCGACGTCATCGCGGCTCCGGCCAATCATAGTGGCTGAGCGTGCAAACCTCAAAGTAACTCCGGTGAAAGATGTCGGCCGTGGGGAGCGGAGTGCAGGCAGCACTGGAGGGCATCGTACTAAGGTATTTCCTAATGAGCTAGTATGTAATGCATACTGGCTCATTATGCCTTTTTGCAGGTTTTACAACCTCTTAAAAAAACATAAATTCTTCCAGGTACACTTGCACACCATTTTTTTGAAGGAACTTTTGTTCCAAACTTCTTGGAGAACTAACTACTGATCTTCTGTGGATGTATTACTGTAGGCTGCCTAAAATCTGTCTTCATGTAATCCCAGACAGACTCGATGTTGAGATCAAGGCTCTGTGGGGGCAAACCATCACTTCCAGAACTCCTTGGTGTTTATGCTGAAGCTAGTTCTTAAAGGGGTTGCAAACCCTTGTGGTTTTTCACCTCAATGCATTGAGGTGAAAAACCTCATGTAGTTCACCAGCTCCCCATCGCCCTCCTTTTACTTACCTGGGGACGAGCACTCTAGCCGGTGCTCCGCTCTAGCCGGTGTCTCGGGTACTGATTGGATAGATTAATAGCAGCGCAGCCATTGTCTCCCGCTGCTGTCAATCAAATACAATGAAGCGGGAGCTGGGGGGGCAGAGCCGAGTCCTGCTTTCGGTGTCCATTGACACGGGACACATGAACACACCCGCAGGGGTACCCCCGAGGGAGAGCCCTTCTCCGACGGGGCACTCGAAAAAAGGAGGAGTGCAAAACAAACTACACAGAAGAGGTAAGTATGACATGTTTGTGTTTTTTTTTTATTTTTATTTATTTAAAAAAAAATAAAAAATAAAACATATCCTTTAATGTGGCTGTATGTTGGGGTTGTTTTCCTGCTGCAGAATACATTTGGGGCCAATCATACACCTCCCTGATGTTATGGCATAATGGATGGGTATCTGTATTTCTCAGCATTGAGGTCACTATTGATCCTGATCAAATCTCCAACTCTATTTGCAGAAATGCAGCCCAAAACCTTAACCACTTCACATCCGGTCGTAGCCGAATGACGGCCTCTGCGTGGATGTCAATTCCCCTTTCCTCGTTCAATTCCCCTTTCCTCGTTCCCTGTGCTCACCAGCGCGCAGCAGGGAAATTCTGTGTTGGCCGTGTCCCTCGGACACAGCCAATCACAGATCGCTGTAAACGGCCAATCACAGCGGCCGTTTACAGCACGATCGGCGTGTCCAATGGGAGATGATCTCATATGTAAACACATGAGATCATCTCTCAGGGCCGCTCCCCCTCCTCACACAGACAGCGTGTGAGGAGGGGGAGATGAATGGCTGCAGCGCCGTAAGTGTAAAGAAAAAAAAAAAAAACTAAATGTGCCCACTGCCATATGTCCCCAGTGCCATCTGTCCCCAATGCCATCTGCCAGTGCCACCTGTCATCAGTGCCACATAATGCCACCTGTCATCAGTGCCATATCAGTGTCACGTGTCATTAGTGCCATCTGTCATCAGTGTCAAGTATTAGTGCCATCTGTCATCAGTGCCACCTGTCAGTGTCACGTGCCATCTGTTATCAGTGTCACCTGTCATCAATGCCACGTATCAGTGCCATCTGTCATCAGTGTCATGTGTCATTAGTGCCATCTCTCATCAGTGCCACATATTAGTGCCATCTGTCATCAGTGTCACGTGTCATCAGTGCCCCGTATTAGTACCATCTGTCATCAGTGCTTCATCAGTGCCACGTATCAGTGCCACCTGTCATCAGTGTCACGTGTCATTGTCCTGGTGCTCCAGGGCCTTCAAAAGTGTAATAGGTAGTCAACAAGTTAGATGTGTAATTTATGCTCCTAGAACACGTGATTGCCCCCCCTTCATGTTGGGCCTCTCTAAGTGGCCAGGCTGTGAAAAAGTCCCACACATGTGGTATCGTAATACTCAGGAGGAGTAGCAGAATTTATTTTGGGGTGTCATTTGTGGTATACACATGCCATGTGAGAGAAATAACCTATTACAATGACAATTTTGTAGAAAAAATAAAAAAAATCATTTTGCAAAGAATTGTGGGAAAAAATGACAACATCAAAAAGCTCACCACGCCTCTTACTAAATACCTTGGAATGTCTTCTTTCAAAAAAGGGGTCATTTGGGGGGTATTTGTACTTTCCTGGCTTGTTCGGGTCACAAGAAATGAGATTGGCCACCAGTACATCAGATGTGATCAATTTTGTATAATTCGCACCACAGCTTGTAGACTCTATAACTTTCACAAAGACCAAATAATATCCACTGATTTGGGTTATTTTTACCAAAGATATGTAGCAGTATAAATTGTGGCCAAAATTTATGAAGAAAAATTAATAATTTCCTAAATTTTATCACAGAAACAAAGAAAAATGTGTGTTTTTTTTCAAAATTTTCGGTCTTTTTTCATTTATAGCGCAAAAAATAAAAAACCCAGAGGTGATCAAATACCACCAAAAGAAAGCTCTATTTGTGGGAAAAAAGGACAAAAAATTCATTTGGGTACAGTGTTGCATGACTGAGTAATTGTCAGTCAAAGCGTGAGAGCACCAAAAGCTGAAAATTGGTCTGGATAGGAGGGGGGTTTAAGTGCCTGGTAAGCAAGTGGTTAAAGAAACCTCCATCATGCTTCACTGTTACCTACAGACACATTATTGTACAGCTCTCCAGCCCTTCTTGAACAACCTGCTTCCTGCTACAGCCAAATATTTAAAAATTTGACTCCAGAGCACCTGCAGCCAATGTTTCTGTACCCCCAGTTTCTGTGTTTTTGTACATAGGGCATGGAAACAAGGGACTCCACTATGCAAAACAAGCCTGTTGGAAAATCTTTGCTCAGTCGGTGCTGATGAGCATATTCTGACAGCAGGGAAGCCTCAGAGTACAATATAGATCATTGAGAGGAATCCCCACAGCCACCTCAAATTTTTCTGATTAGTCAGATTTTGTCATTGGATGGATAAATCCTTTACAGATTGTATGTGTGTGTGTGTGTCTGTGGTGCTGGCCATAGTGACTAGATCTGAAAGGGGTTTTAAAATCTGTCCAGGTTATTTACAGCTTGATACCTTTTTTGCTTATGCATTCCTGATCAAGGAATTGCGTCATTTATTAAGTGTTTATTACAAAATATGACTAGGATAAAAAAAAATTGTGAGTTTTATTAGCCCACAATTTGTTTTATAATATGTACAGAACAGAAGCGGTACACAGTATAATTGTTAGCATTTATCTGATTAAGCAAGGGTGAAATTCTAGCGTGTCTAGCCGCACTTTGAAAGAAATGTGCAGCTTGTTCTGTTGTGTTCACTTCATATTAGGCAAATGTATTTGATTTCCATACATTATTACTAAGCCGTGTTGATATAAGCGAGATTTATTGTCTCATTTGTTAGCTGAGATGCAAGCCTACGAATGTCAGTATAATTTCCTGTGAATCAGTGGCTGACATAATTGCATAAAAACTCATATTTAAGGTAGGCTGAGCTTTCATAGAGCGCACTCAATTACCCTCTGGATGTGAGAGAGCATGGAAGGTGGGGTCCCACTTAGGAACAAATTAACTTAAGTCATTTCATTGGTTTTCAGTGTTCTTTTCTGCTGTGCGCTGCGAATATTAAAATATTTTTGTCTTTGTCTCTCGTGTTTTTTTTTTATCATAACATAATAGCTTGCTACAATTTCGTTTTTATTCTATGTAGATGTGGTGTCTAGCTGCTTTTATTTGATTCAATGAATTCTCTTGCTTCAGTGTGTGTTTTTTTTTTGGTTTTTTTGACCGCCTTCATTAACCTGACTAAAATAAATGAATGGAAATGCTGCATAAAGACGGTCGTCACTGTGGACAAGTACAATAATCTCTCCGGAACCTTTTTGTGCGCTTCCCCTGTATTGACCCTAGTGTGGTTAGGACTGTGGAAGTCAAAGTACATTTGTGCAGTAAGGTCAAAATGCAGGTCAGCGCACCCAAACTGTAGCATACTGGACTTTTACACCACCCACTACAATACAAAAAAATTGCAAGTCCAATTAAATACAATGGATTTTCTTTGTTTGAAAATGCAGCATCACACATGACCAAGCGCCTGTGTGAACAAGCCCTGGCTATTCTATGTAATGTACTGCCAAGAAACCTATGAATATGTAATGTGAACAGTTTGAAGTTGCTTGCTTGATTTCTTTGTCCTTGTTGGGAAGGTGCATGACATCAGGTGTACAGTAGCAAGTTGATAACATTTTAACTCTCAGGTATAATGTACAGATATTTATAAGTAAAATATACAGTATAACAGCATAAGCTCTGAATACAAATACTGCTGTGTTCTTAATTGCAGACCTGGAAGCAGAATATTGTACCCCCAAGTGCATGAGCTTGGGTCTGCATGATATGCATATCATAGGTTTTGCATATCGTTTGCTTTAAAGCATGCCTTTCCCTAGGTTTGGGTCTTAAAAAGCAACATTGCAGACGCAGTAGGTAAAAATTTGACATATAATTAGCAGTTAACAGGGTTGATAAAAATCGCTGAAATTTAAAAAAAAAAATCTGATTTGTTTGATTTAAATCTGATTTTTTTATTTTATTTAAATTTTGATTATCAAAAATGTATTTTAATAAAATGCTTTTGGAGCAAAAATCTATCTAAAAGATATATTTCTATTTAAGATACATTAATAAATAGTTTATTCAGCATGAAATGGAGCTTTATGTAGCACGAGGCTGTATATTCTGCAATATTTACATTTTTGGTAAACTCAATGAATCCAAGCTCTGCAAGCTGAGATAACATGCGCTGCATTGATGCTTTTCACACAATTTCACAGTAACCATGAGATAAAACAAAGATCAGGAATATTCCTTTATCCCGTTGTTTTGCAAATCTATGTACACTACAAACTGTATGAATCGGTTTGGATATTGCTTTTTTACTAATCTAACCACTTATTATTCTTAATGGGAAACCTTCATTTTGTTTGCAAGTATTAAAGATTCTAAACTACCAGCAAGAATGAGTCCTTACATTTTAAAGAGCACCTGTCATTTCAAATCCATCATGGCAGCGCCTATTAGCGGGCATCCACTCACCTGCTGCTGCTACGTACCTCATCTTGTGTCACTGCCACATCACTAGCCGCCACATTAAAGTGAATGGGACTGTCGGTGAGTCAACAGCGGTTCAGAGGAGGAGCAGCCATGGGACAGAGAAGACAGTTGCTCTTTAAAAATTATGATTTAAATTGAGCTTTTTTACTAGTGATTAAATTCATGATTTAAATTGTGATTTAAATCCAATCCACCCTGGCAGTTGACCTGTACCCCTTTACCTCCTCTCTACATGCGATTTTATCGCTTAATTGTGGGATATTTTTAGCCTTGGTGACTATAGGTACACTAAACTATTTGCTCATTGTTGAAAAAAGCTTGTCATAGATAAACAGTCCAAGAGTCCTTAAAGTTATTGTAAAGTCTTTGTGTGTGTGTGTTTTTATTATTTAAATAACAAACATGTTATACTTACCTGCTCTGTGTAAATCCATTGCACAGATCAGCCCAGATCCTCCTCTTCTTGGGTCCATCTTGGCTGTTCCTGTCCCCCTCCCTCCTGTTGAGTGTCTCTGCAGCAAGCCGCTTGCTATGGGGGCAACCGGGCGGAGCTCCGTTCAGCTTTGCCCTCTCTCTCCTTATTTGGCTAACTGACTTTTGAAAGCAGCGGGAGCCAATGGCACCCAGACAGCTGAGGGACTTGGACATACCTGAGGTCTCTCTCTCTAGCTAAGTATTGGGGGGGGGGGGGGGGCAGAGATGCTGAGTGGGGCTGCTGCACACAGAATGCACATAGAATGCATTAAGATAAAAAAACACCTGTCTTTACAGCCCTTTAAGCCAGTCATACTTGCATTAGAATTCGGCCGGGTTAGCATGGGTGGATGAAGGAATCGGCCCAAAATGAATCATATGGCTGCCTTGGGCTAACAATAGGCTAGAATCTCTTGCGAGATCTGCAATGCTCCATAAACTTGTACAAATAGATAGAGAAGGGAAGGCCAGGAGCAGGAATGTAGCTGCTGTTGGCTTACTGGAGAAAACATTAGTTTACCCCTGGTGGTTGCCTGTTGGTGGAGGTTGCAGCACCTATAGACAAGTCACTAACTTGATTGAATGGATCTGGTTACAGTCATCTAATGTTCACTGGTACCCTAAAACACATGTTTAATTATTATGTTTCGATAAGATTATGTATCATGCGTCTTAATAAATGTATCATTAAATTTAAATCCCCATAATATTTTTTATTTTTTTTCTCTTTGCAGCTGACCTGAATAATGTCCGATTTTCAGCATACAGAACTGCCATGAAGCTAAGGAGACTGCAGAAGGCCTTGTGCTGTAAGTGCCCGCATCTACTGCCTGTGACTTCTATCTCACAATCTCTTATCCTCCAGTCACTGCTTTTTTCCCTCATGAATTGACTTGCAAGTGTTTAACAGCTAAAGAAAAAAAATGTGGTTGTTGTGCCTCATAAATAAATTACCCAGAGCAATGCAGCAGCTGGTTAATGATCTTTGGATTCCTGATTATATTTTGGCTCTGTAATTGAAGTTGGAGTTAACATTTGTGTGCTGAACTTTGTGTTACACCTAAACAATCAGATAACACTTTATCAGTTTAATGCGCCCCACTGTTTTGTCTCTGTCCCAGGGGAGATGCATAGCAAAGCCTTACAACTGGAAAACACAACTATCTTTTTATTTTCAGATATATCATTTTACTATGGATTTTTGCAAGTGCATAAAGCGGCCTGGGAAAAGAACCAGATACTTCAAATGACTTTGTCATGAAAATGTAGAAACTCAGCACTTACTAATGTGATGGTTTAGTGTTTCCTGGCTATTTTCCATAAGACAGAGGAGGGCAGCCAGTTTTGTAGCTATAATGTACACATATTCCAACTCCCCTCCTCTCTGATATCTGACTTTATGAGCACCCCTTAAACGCTAATATTTGGGTCAGTCCAGAATTGGCAATAACATTGGTGGAGAAGAGTAGGGTAGGATGATCCTGGTAGAACCTGCTAGTAGGGCTTATTTGGAGAGTAGGCGATAAAAGTTGATTTTCTAATCTGTTGTTCCCTCTACTGAAGCCAGCCTGTGGTTGTATGCAAGATATCTGGGGCTGACGAGTGCGGGGATTGGAGGATTGGGCCCACTTGTAAGAAGGATTTCTTTTTGAAAATCCTTCTGTAGTAGAACAAACACTTTTTTTACTACTGTGGGTGCTTGCTTTCACCCCAACAAGTGCTCAAAACTGCCAGATTATTGCAATAATGCTTGCATTATGGAGTAATGATGATCATTCTCCAATTTGACCCAAAATAGGTGATATGCGTGGACCAGTAGACTTCTAACACTGATTATTCTGGGGGCGCAAACAATTGGCCATGAATGGAAATCTTTTCTTATAACCATCAATAGAAATTTGGGCTAGCCATAGATGTATTTTTATTTTTATTTTTTTTGATCAACCAGCCAAATGAACGGGTTCCCCTGTCCAGACAAGTGAGGTGGATAGTGGGATCCTCCCTGCTGCGCTATTGTATTTTGAGAGCAGGGACTGCCCCACTGTCAGAATAGAGTACACTGATCTGTACTGTAGGTAATTGGTGCTGATCGAAGGAATTTGTGCAATTGATTCAGCAAGGTGTTGGAAACATTCCTCAGATTTTGGTCCATATTGACATGATAGCATCACGCAGCTACTACAAATTTGTCGGCTGCACATCCATGGTGTGAATCTCCCGTTACACCACATACCAAAGGTGCTCTATTGGATTGAGATCTGGTGACTGTGGAGGCCATTGGATTACAGTGATCTCATTGTCATGTTCAATAAACCAGTTTGAGGTGATTTGAGCTTTGTGACATGCAATATCCTGCTGGATGTAGCCATCAGAAGATGGGTACACTGTGGCCATAAAGGGATGGACATGGTCAGCACCAATACTCGGGTAGGCTGTGGCGAGTAAACGATGCTCAGTTGGTACTAATGGGCCCAAAGTGTGCCAACAAAATATCCCCCATACCATTACACCACCACCATCAGCCTGAACTGTTGATACAAGGCAGGATGGATCCATGCTTTCATGTTGCTTACACCAGATTCTGACCCCACCATCTGAATGTCGCAGCTAAAATCAAGACTCCTCAGACCAGGCAACGTTTTTTCCAATCTTCTATTGTTCAACTTTGGTAAGAATATGCGAATTGTAGCCTCAGTTTCCTGTTTTTAACTGACAGTAGTGGCACCCAGTTTGCTCTTCTGCTGCTGTAGCCTATCTGCTTTAAGGTTTGATGTGTTGTGTGTTGAGATGGTATTCTGCGTACCTTGGTTGTAATGAGTAGTTATTTGAGGTACTGTTGCCTTTGTATTATCTCAAACTAGTCTGCCCATTCTCCTCTGACATCAAGAAGGCATTTTATTCCACACAACCACCGGTCACTGGATATTTTCTTTTTCAAATCATTCTCAGTAAACCCTAGAGGGTTGTGCGTGAAAATCCCAGTAGATCAGCAGTTTTTGAAATACTTAGACCAGCCAGTCTGGCACTAACAATCGTGCCACTTTCAGCCACTTAAATCACCTTTCTTTCTCATTCTGATGCTCGGTTTGAATTTCAGCAAGTCATCTTCACCACGTCTAGGTGCCTAAATGCACTGAGTTGCTGCCATGTGATTGGCTGATTAGCAATTTGTATTACCAAGCTATTGAACGGGTATACCTAATTAAGTGGTCGTTGAGTGCATAACTCATTCTGTGAGTTTTTTTTATTTATAAATAGTACCAGTAGGGGGTAAACTTTAACCGCTTCCCGACCGCCTCACGCGGATATACTGCGGCAGAAGGGCACGTACAGGCAGAATCGCCTCTTAAGAGGCGGCCGGTGGGCGTGCGCGGGAAGCTCCGTGAGTCGGGTCACAGGTCCTGCGGACTCTATCGCCGTGGGGATACCCGTGATCGCCTCACGGAGAGGACGAACGGGGAGATGCTAATGTAAACCAGCATCTCCCCGTTCTGCCTAGTGTCAGTGTCACTGGTCTCTGCTCCCTGTGATCGGAGCAGAGATGAGTGACGTGTCACACACAGCCATGCCCCCACAGTTAGAAACACGCCCCTAGGACACACTTAACCCCTACACTGCCACCTAGTGGTTAACCCCTTCACTGGCCGTGTCATTTACACAGGAATCAGTGCATTTGTATAGAACTGATTGCTGTATAAATGACAATGGTCCCAAAAATGTGTCAAAAATGTCCAATGTGTCTGCCATAATGTCGGAGTCATGATAAGGATAACTGCCATTAATAAAAATGCCATAAAACTAACCCCTATTTTGTAAACGCTATAACTTTTGCGCAAACCAACCAATCAATCGCTTATTGCAATTTTTTATTTATTTTTATTTTTTGTTTTTGTGTTTTATACAGGGGTCTGCCCTGTATACTGTGGTACCTCTCAATTCCCCCCCCCCCCCCGGTGTCTGGGCACAGGGAGTTGGCTGATGTAGTACCTGTGGTGAGCCCGTTAGGCATGTTTGATTCACTGGGATTCTCTGGTGTTCTTTTGTCATTTTTTTGGCAGGCTAAGAGCTCTGAGCCAATGATGAGAAAGATTTCCCTCATGTAAAACAAAGTTGCCTGAGGGTTAGAAGAAGACTTTGTGTTGACTCCTTAGTTAAGGATGTATCATCTTCTGCATGCAGCGATTTAATCGCCTCAGTTAAGAGCTAGATGCTGCTGTCCAATCTTTTCGTTCTTCTCTTATAACACCATCCCTGAGTCAGCCAACTACCTCAGGATCCTCTCAGGGCTCACAATTAATCCCAGCGGTGGAGGCTGAAACTGGTCCTCCTACCCAAGGGGAGCATTCCCCCTCTCACTCCAGGGAAGAGGAGGAGGAGGAAGGGGCAGAGGATGCACCTTCAAAATACAAACTGTCCTTAGAACAAGTACAGTCTGTTAAAAGCAGTCTATGCAACATTGGGTTTAGGTGCAGAGAAGAGAGAATTGTCACTGCATGACCGAATGTACACAGGGCTTGGTAAAACAAAGTCACACTTTCCCCGTGCATTCAGTAGTCTCTGAAGCCATCAAAAAGGAATGGGCGGATTCAGAAAAACTTGTTTTTTTCCCCAAGAGAGCATAAATGACGCTTTCCGTTCAATGATGACCCAGAGGCGCTTTGGAACAAAGTTCCTAAATTGGACGTGGCATTTTCCCAAGTTTCCAGATCAACCGACATGGCATTCGAAGACATGGGAATATTAAAAGATCCCATGGACAAAAGGATGGAACAACAGCTTAAAAAGGCTTGGCAATCCATTGTGGGCAATCTCAAACCGGCTATGGCTACTACCTGCGTTTCTAGAAACATGGCGTTCTGGCTAAATCAGCTAAAAGCCCACATTATAGCAGATTCAACCAAGCAGGAGATACTTGAATCTTTTTCAACCCTAGCAGCGACTGTGGCCTTCATTTCTGACGCATCTGCAGAATCAATAAGGATGTCGGAAAGATTAGCGGCCTTAACTAATTCAGCCAGGAGAGCCCTATGGCTGAAGACCTGGCCAGGAGATGCAGCGTCCAAAAGTAAATTCTGTGGAATCCCATTTATGGGAGATCTTATTCGGTCCTGATCTAGATTCAGTTCTAGATAGGACAGCTGATAAAAAGAAATCTTTTCCTGTTGAGAAGAAAAGCAGCCAGTCAAGCGGCTTTTTCAACCTCAAACGCAGGAGTAAGGCAGTAAGCCCCAAGAGAAGAGAAGGAATTGGTCGGCACATAGGGGAAAGGGCCGAGGGAATGTCCTTTTTCCATCCTCCTGTGCCAACCAATAAATCGCAATGACTCTTCATTGCCAGTGGGAGGAAGGCTTCAGAAATTCCTTCCTCATTGGGCAAGCATGACCGAAAACCCATTTATTCTAGACATGCTGGCCCAGGGATACAAAATAGAGCTTTCAAATCTCCCTACAGAAAGATACTTTGTAACAAACCTGCCAAGGCACACAACAAAAGCCCTAGCCATAAATAACCTGTTGGGGGATCTGATGCAACAGGGAGTTGTGATTCAGGTATCTCCAGAGGGACTTTATTGGAGTTTCTTTTCCCATATTTTCCTGATAAAGAAACCGTCAGGAAGCTTTAGTCTTTCTCAACTCAAAACTTTTAAACAGGGTCAAACCGATACAGGAGATTCCGCATGGACTCCATCTTTTAGGTCAGAAATCTCTTAATTAAGTGATGCTTCATGGCATCAATCGATCTAAGAGATGCGTACCTGCATGTGCCTATAGCCTCTCAGTCTCAAAATTTCCTCAGGATAGCAATAAATATGGGGAAGGAGGTGCTGCATCTACAATCCACCCCAAAATTTTTTACAAAAATTAAGGCGGAATCTCTTGCTCCTCTCCGTCTGCAAGGAATTGCGGTAATCCCTCATCTGGACAACCTCCTCTTCTTTGCCCCTTCCAGAGAAAAATTGTAGGTAGACCTGGCCAAGGCCTGCAGTCATTTGGAAGCCTTGGGCTGGATTGTGAACCTTCAAAAATCTAATTTCAATCCAGCTCAACAAGTTCAGTTTCTAGGTTTTTTCCTCCAGAAGAAAAGAAAAACAAAGTCAGGAGTGTAGTAGCCAGGCTACAAACAAATCTGGAAATATCAATCCAGGTTATGTCAGCCCTGGGAACCTTAACTTCGTTAATCCTGGCCATTCAATGGGCGAGGCTCCATTTCAGGCCCCTCAAGAGTTTTCTCTTAAAGGTTTGGGATCACAGCCCAGAAACCTTAGACACACAAAAGTAAAGCTCCCGACCAGGGTCAGTTTGGTCAAAAGGCTTACTATGGTCTTTCCCGATCGAAAATAGAGTCACGACAAACGCCAGCAGTTGGGGATGGGGATCCCACTGGGATCAAAGTATAGCACAGGGAATTTGGTTTGAGTTGAAAGCAGTCACCCCTAGCATATTGGCTGCCTTCTCTCCAAACCTCCAGGCGTCCCATGTGCAGATTCTATCACAGTGCCACTACTGTGGCATACCTGGACAATCTGGGGCACAAGGAGCAAGGCTCTTCTATTGCTGTCTATGGAAATCCTGGAGTGGGCAGAGAACCATTTACTCTCCCTGTGTGCAGTGCATCTCAAGGGCATGCTAAATGAAGTAGCAGACTTCTTGAGCAGACGAAAAATTCAAGAAGCAGAATGCAACTTGAATCCAGAAATATTTTCATTGATCACCAGGATTTGGGGGTGTCCACAAGTGGACTTGTTTGTGTCAACGCTCACCTCCTTCAGTTCTTTTCTCTGCACAGAGACAGCGGCTCACTAGGGATAGATGCCTTAGCACATCCATGGAACTTTCATCTGGCCTTTGCCTCCCCCCCCCTTTCAGCTAATTCCACTGGTTTTAAGGAAAATACAAAAGTAAAAAGTGTCAGTAATTCTCATCACTCCGTTCTGGCCGAATAGAGCCTGGTTTCCTCCATTCTACAAATTACAGTCAAACCATTCTGGCAGCTTCCTCTCAGACAGGACTTACTACTTCAAGGCCCAGTATACCGGGGCCCAGTATACCACCCGGATATAGCCAGATTGAGCCTCACTGCCTGATTTCTAAGGAGAAGCTGTTAAGGAACAAAGGATTGTCAGAGCCTCTAGTATCCACTTTACTCGCCAGTAAAAAGAAAGTAACTAGAGATATTTATGCTAAAGTTTGGAGAGTCTACAACTTTTGGTGTCGGTCGTCAAACCGAACTGTAGAAGACATTATGTCAGTTTTGTTATTTCTACAAAATGGCATGAAAGGTCTTGCGATTAGCACTCTTAAAGTGCAAGTGCCTGCCCTGGGAGTATACCTAGAAAGGCCAATTTCTTCAGTTCCTTTGGTTACAAGATTCTTTAAGGCACTTACTAGGTCCAGACCAGCTCCTACTAAACAGCTATGCAAGCCTTCACAAAAGATCCTTTTGAACCGTTACAGACAATCTCATTAATGAATTTAACGCTCAAAGCGGTTTTCTTAGTTGCGGTTACATCTGCAAGAAGTATCAGTGAACTTCAAGCTCTATCAGTAAAGGCACCTCTTTTGTTAATTTACCCAGACAGGATTGTACTTAAAACAGAGCCGGGGTTTTTGCCAAAAGTAGCGTCAGTTCATAACAGGTCACAGGAAATCATCATGCCAACTTTTTGTTCAAATCCTTCTGGAAAAAAGGAGAATTTATTCCATAACTTAAATGTAAGAAGAATTTTATTACATTACTCCGAAGTAACAAGGGACTTTAGGTCTTCGGACTCTTTATTTGTTCTTTTTTTTTTTCTGGCAACAGAAAGGGCCGCCTAGCATCAAAGGGGTCAATTACTAGATGGCTAAAATCTCCTATTTCGGAAGCTTATTCCCAGATGGGTTTGTCTCCCCCAGAATACGAGCAAACTCTATTAGAGCTCTGGCCACTACATGAGCAGAAAAAGCTGGTGCCACCCCAGATCAAATTTGTAAGGCTGCTAGGTGGTCAAGTTACCTAACGTTTGTCCTTCATTGCAGACAATCTTCTGTCAGCCGGTGATCAGGCATTTGGCAGAAAGGTCCTGCAGGCTGTTCTCCCTCCCTAGTTGGTAAGTCTCTCGATTATCCTCTCATGTGCTGTCCTGAAAGACGTTTAGGGAGAATTCAAGTTAGACTTACCGGTAACTTGTTTTCCAGGAGTCTTTCAGGACAGCAACGACCCACCCTTTTCCTGTTTATATATGCTGTGACTAATCATATTCTGATTGTGTTCAAGCTTGGGCTGAGGTACTCTGCTACAACTGACGAGCTGTAGGGAGAAGCCTTCTTTTAATATTTTGGTGGAATTGGTGTTTCCTGTTTCTTAGTAGGTGGAGCCACTCTCTCTCAGGTGCTGTCCTGAAAGACTCCTGGACAACCAGTTACTGGCAAGTCTAACTTGATTACATAGGCAGACTGCCATTCTGCCTGTGTGCTGAACGATTGGGGTGGGCGCTGATGGACACAGAGTCTATGGTACCCGCAGATCAGCTCCCACTGTGTATAATTACAGCAGGAGCAGGTCACTGGCGGCATATTGCACACAGCTGCCAGTAAAACTGCTATAGGGTGGTCGTCTATCGAAAGAAAATAGTATGTTCATTTAGTGTAAGTACTTAAATTTGTCTTGGTGGCACATTCCTATAATTGTCTGTACAGCATGCCTGGGAAAGAGCCCACACTAGGACCAAATCATGCTCTGCTGTGTGCACATATGGTGACAGCAGAAGATTGCAGGCCCATTGGGATTTTGTGCTGGTCTGTTCGACTGGGGTGTCTGAGTTCTGCTGTAGTGCTGTGGCTGGAATTAGTAGAACTAAACCCTATAGAAAAAGCTGGAACAAATGTTTGTGTTCAAGCTTTTTTGAGCACTTTGGGACACTAGCTCCTCTCAAAAACGCGAGTTGGGTAGTGTTTTTTTTTTTTTTTTTTTTCTGCCTGTAGGAGCATATGCCTGAAAAAGCCCTAGTGTACATGGACACATAGGCTAACATGGAGGGGAGTTTCTAGGCATAAAAAATATAAGGGCTGAAAAGCCTGTAGGAGCCGCTTCTTTGAGCTGCGCTGTGGATGAGCCCTTAGAGCAGGGGTCTCAAACTGGCAGCCCTCCAGCTGTTGAAAAACTACAGGACCTATCATGCCTCTGCCTGTGGGTGTCATGCTTGTAATTGTCAGCCTTGCATTGCCTCATGGGACTTTGTTTCGCAACAGCTGAGACTGGGTCAGAGGTTCACCTTCCAGCAGGGCAATGACCCTAAATATACAGCCAGAGCTACAATGGAATGGTTTAGATCAAAGGTCTCCAAACTTTGGCCCTCCAATTGTTCAGGAACTACAATTCCCATCATGTCTGTGAATGTCAGAGTTTTACAATCCCTCATGGGACGTGTAGTTCTGCAACAGTTGGAGGGCTGTAGTTTGGAGATCCCTGGTTTAGGTCAAAGCATATTCATGTTAGAATGGCCAAGTCAAAGTCCAGACTTAAGTACAATTGAGAATCTGTGGCAAGACTGAAAAATTGGTGTTCAGACACTCTCCATCCAATCTGACAGAGCTTGAGCTATTTTGCAAAGAAGAATGGCCAAAATTGTCATTCTCTAGATGTGCAAAGCTGGTAGAGACATACCCAAAAAAAACTTGCAGCTGTAATTGCAGTGATAGGTGGTTCTACAAAGTATTGACTCGGGGGGGCTGAATAGAAACTTTTCACATTTTTCACATTTTAATTTTTTTTTCTTCCACTTCACACTTGAATACTTTTTTCTAGGCACTGTATGTAGGAGGATTTGTTTCATCTCTGTGTATTAACTAATGCTAGTGACCTATAACAAGGCTTACCTGTAGCTACCCTGGATATCTCCTAAACCTGAACGATTTAGAAGCTATCCCCTGTATTTGCATGTGCCGACATCATCGGGACATGTGCACTAAAGCAATGGGACGTACGTGCCGTTGCTTCAGTTAGTGTGCCGTTACCGGCGGGTCCCGTGCGCGGGAGCGACGTCATCGTGGCTCCGGCCAATCACAGCACTGGAGCTTGCGATACCTTGAAGTAACTCCGGGAGCAATGCCGGCGTGGTGTACGAGGGCGGTTGCAGGGGCTTCGATCTCTGGTAAGTAATTCGTAATGAGCTAGTATGCTATGCATACTAGCTCATTATGCCTTTGTCTTGCAGGTTTTTATTTTTTGTCCTAGGGTTTACAACCACTTTAAGGGGCGGTTCCCATGGTGCTATGTCCGACAATGGATGTGTAATGCGCACTGCAATGCAAATCACATGTGATCTCTATGCGATTTCAGCCATAAAGACAGTTCGACCGAACTCGCACAGAGCCCTTTTTTTTTGGTCCCATTCATGTCTGAATTTGCAGATCGCACTGTGATATGCGAAATGATTTGGGGGTCTTTAATCTTCAATTGACACTCCCATCTGTTCACCTAGGGCAGTGTGAACTGCCGCCGAGAGACATGCGATGCGGGAACCCGCAGTGGATTTGCAGGGTTCCTTCATCGCTGCAGTGTGAACCGAGCCTAAGAAATTGACTCCGCTTAGGAAATGTACACTGTATATTTAAACAACTAATGTTTTGTAAAATGTAAGGTTTGACAGGTTTATTTTTTTTTCCTTTTTATGTTTAGGCTTAATGGAATTTTTATTTTGTCTCCAGGTATATTTTTCTCAGCACAAGTTCAGATGTGGGTATTTACAATATGTGCCTACATGTTTTTTATTGTAAAAAGAAGAAAGCCATCAGTGATGGTTGTGCATGTTTTTGTTTTTAAGGAAAGAAATTCAGCCAACTGAGTACAGAAAGTTTTATATAAATTAATGAAGCCAGAGAGAAAAAGTCAGTGTATATGTGTAATGCTGGCGTTATTTGTGTCAGCAGAGGCCCTGGAAGTCAAGCCGTTAGTGCTGGCTTGGAGAGTCAGGCTTGTTCATTGTCATGGAAACCTGAGGATTCCTCAGAACTTGATTACTGCTAATAGCACAGCCATCAGCAACTTGACATGCAGAGTGGACAAGTTGACTCCTAGCATTTCACAGTATGAGAAGGCAAGGGTTCTCCCACCTTCCTATGGCCATTATTTTTACGAAGGGCAAAAATATTTGGAGAGCAAAAAAATGAATTTATAAACCATGTCATGAAGTTGAATCCTGTGGTATGTACATTTTACGTTACTATTCAGCAAACTTGTACTGAAATATACAGAGGCTGCCATTGTTGTCCTACTCCTAAGCATGTAGCTTTGCCTGTATGTCTGATTCAAACTTTCTTAATACATGAGCCAGAAAAAGTCATAACTCCTGATTTGCATGCTAGTCCTAGGTCAGTGCTTCACAAAGGAAATATAGACATTTTCACATTCAGGCTGTGCAGGGCAAAGTGGCACTGTCTTGTCTACTCATGGTCCTCCAAACCCAGACATGCTTACCTAGCCACACACTGCTGCCTCTCTGCTGCAGCATTCCCACCTGCCAAAGCTCTCATATTTATCAGTGTTAGACCCTCCATGTTAGTGTTCAAGCCAGGTGATTGGCAGCCCTGGTCCAATCATTGTCACATAGGAGAGGTTCTCACACTTCCCCACACCCCGAAAAGCACTATATATGGGGGTGGGCTACATGCAGTCAATGGCAATGTGACAGTGTCTTTTTGGACTTTTTTTTACACATGGCATACTACAGCGCACCTCTGTTTTTACCTTTTTACCAAGATGCATAGACAATTCCGGCATCCCTGTGCAGGTAGATCCATTGATGTCAATTGGGATTCAGCGGCTGCACAGACACAGCTGCTGCTCACAGTTTGACATCCATGTGTATGCAGGTGCATGCCCCTAAACTCGCTGTGTTCGGGGCTGTGCAACTGCATTATGTCAAATTGGGAGCAGTGGCTGTCTCTGTGCAGCCGCTGTGTCCCAATTGACATCAATAGGATTGCCTGCATGGGGATGCATGGAATACCTTTGCTTCATGGTAAGGGTGCAGCCTTGCTCAGGTGCGCACTGTATTAGGCCTGATTCACACCTATGCATTTTTAGAGCTTTTTGCATTTTGCAGATTTGCACTACAGTCCATAGGAAACATGGTTTCCTATGGAACACGTTCTGTAGTGAAAAATGCAGAAAGCACTAAAAATGCATAGCTGTGAATCGGGCCTTATACCCTGTGTGAAGGAGGCCTTAAGGTAACCTGTGCTAAGGAAATATGGTTGTCGTGTGATATGAAATAACATGAACTGTTATATTCCCCATGCACGTATACTCATACTCTACTCCACCAGCTCATTACTCTCCTTTTTTTTTTTTTTTTTTTTTAAATGTACTCCTCCTTTGTGCAAAACGTGCAGTCTAAACAAACTAAATTGTAGCGTTACTTAAATTAAAACCTCAACTTTTTGTCAAGTTAGCCACTGGGCTTGCATCTCCAACCAATTTCTTTTCCCTCTGAAGTATGGAGAGAACAGAATGGTCTGAAGTATCTTTGTAGATTGTGATTGACAAGTCTGCCTTCTCCATTTTTTGTGCTATGCAGAAGGCAAGATTCTGACACCCAATGGGGGAATCAATGGGGTTTGGGGGCCGACTGATGCAGAGTTTGTGTCTACTAATTAAGTGGTTAAGCTGAATAATTCAAACATTGGCAAAGGAAAGGGTTTGCTTTACAGCTAAACCTAAGCCCAAGTGAATAGTAGAGTATAAAGAAAGATGATGATACTTCTGTTCTTTATCTTCACACACCCATATGGTTACATTCTATATTTAAAAAAAAATAAAAGCAGTCTCTTGTTATGAAATGTGTAGTGATGTCACTTGCGGTAATTATGATGTATATGGGTGAAAAATTATATGAATATCATACAAAGCCAGGATTGTTGCTTTGGTTTCAGAATACCCACACGTGGTAGGAAGTTTCTAAACTTCAGCCTCAAATGTGTATTGTCTGAACGCTGGAAACATACTTTTAGTGCCCTGGCATTCTACAGTAAAAATAATCCTACCTTTCTGCCTTGGTTATCTCAGGATGGGAAATGGATTCTGAAAGAAATCACCTTTGTTACTGCAGAGTGCTGTGTAAGATTGTTGGCAGAACAGGCAAATATTGGATATTTCATTACATCCAACAATGGATCTGCCTGAACATTGACGCCACATGTCCCCACTGGCGTGACACATTCTGACTTATTCCATAAGGCATAGTACAGTAACCCATAGTGCTTTTTTTTTGTTTTGTGTTAAATTTTAATTCAGCTTTTATTCCCCGCTGACAGCTGAATGTAAACAAAAGAATGCTGGCATTATATATATATATATATATATATATATATATATATATATATATATATATATATATATATATATATATATATATATATATAATTAAAAATAACTGTGAGGGTCTGTCATGAATTTTAAGGGGAACCCCACACCTAAATTTAAAAAAAAAAAGGCGTGGGGTCCTTCCCAAAATCCATACCAGACCCTTCTCCAAGCATGCAAGCGTTTGCGCCCCCTCTTTCCCCACTCCTGATCCATACTAAGCTGCATGCCCTCAACAAGGGGGGTGCTTTGGGGCACCCCCCTCCAAAGCACCTTGTCCCCATGTTGATGGGGACAAGGGCCTCTTCCTGCCAACCCTGATTGGGGTAACAAGGGGGACCCCAGATCTACCCCTACTCGTTCACCAAAAAAAAAGTAGTGTAAGACAGGAGCCAGTTTTTGCCAGGTCCTTTATTATAAAATTAAAACCAATTATCCCACACTGTAGATCTGACATCCATTACAATGAATGCCAACCGATAAAAAAAAAAAAGAGCCCACACTCGTCACTGCCTCCTGCTGAATGACTGCTACAGTCTGGTCATCCTGTTATGAGAGTGTCTATTGACTTTGTCCCAGAAGTCGGGCACTTGGGGGCGTTATGTGATTGCTGTGTCCTTCGGACAGAGCTAATCACAGATCAAGGTAAAGGGCCAATCACAGCAGCCATTTACCATGTAATTGGCTGTGTCCACACACAGCTTATCACATGTAAACAAATGGCTGCTATCGGCATTTCCTTTCCTCAGTGCTGTCTCTGTCTAAGGAAAGCTGATAACCGATAATCCTGTGACAGAGGATGTTTGCACTGTAAATGCCCATCATTGCAGCCTCATCAGCTCACATCAGTGAAGAATAAATATTACATATTTGCAACATTTTATAACCGATTTCCCCTGCAAATTTTCGGTCTTTTTTTTTCGTTTAGCAAAACCCAGTGGTGATTAACCGGTTCCCGAGCGGCTCACGCCGATATGTCGGCAGAATGGCACCGCTGGGTGACACCCTGTACCCGTAAGGCACGCCCCCCCGATGATCAGATTCATTCCAGAACTGATCAATCTTCAGGTCCAGGCCAATGATTTCTGGCCTGGACCTGCTGATCGGTTCTGGCGAATGAAATGCTTCCCCTGCCTCTAAGTGTAAAAGCTATTGCCTTTTATAAAGGTTTTAACCCCCTGATTTCCCCCTAGTTAACTTTCACCCCCTTTCACCAGTGATCACTGTAATTGGTGTTACGGGTGACGCTGGTTGTAGCGTCAGGGTACCCGCCGTATGTTACCCAATAAAGGTTTAACCCCCCTGATCACTTAGTGGGTGACATCAGTTGAGATTTGGAGTCATTTAGGGTCAGTCCCAGGCAGCATCAGAATAGTGCCAGTAACGCCAACACCTACGCATGCACCATACACCTCCCTTACTAGTGTAGTGTCAATATAACAGATAAATATCTTTGCTCTGATCCGATCTATACTAGCGTCCCCAGTAGTTTAGGGTTCCCAAAAACGCACCGTTAGCGGGATCAGCCTGTTAGCACCTGCATTTGCCCCTCCGCCCAGGCCAGCACACCCAAGTGCAGTATCAATTGATCACTGTTACTTACACGACATACATAACTGTAGCGTTCGCAGAGTCAGACCTGATCCTAGCGAACGCTAATGCCCTGTACACACGATAGGATTTTCCGACAACAAAACCGTTGATTTTTTTTCCGAAGGATGTTCGCTCAAACTTGTCTTGCATACACACGGTCACACAAATGTTGTTGACAATTCCGAACGTCAAGAACGCGGTGATGTATGACAAGCTGAGAAAAATTAAGTTCAATAGCCAGTGCGGCTCTTTTGCTTGATTCCGAGCATGCGTGGACTTTTGTGCGCCAGACTTATGTACACACGATCGGAATTTCCGACAACAAGTTTTGAATTTGGAAAATTTGAGAACCTGCTCTCAAACATTTGTTGGCGGAAATTCCGACAACAAATGTTCTATGGAGCATACACATACACGGTCAGACTTTCCGACAACAAGCTCAAATCCAACATTTGTTGTCGGAAAATCCTATCGTGTGTACAGGGCATAACAGTTTTTTTGGTAGCGATTTGAAACAGACTCTGACAATCAGGTGCTTTTTGCCTGTGAGTTGCACTAGTTGTACCAGTAAATTTTAGAGGCCAAAATGTCCAGACAGAGGTACACTAGTGAAGAAGCCTACACATTGCTAAGCATGACAGATGAGTGAAGAGGAAGTCACCCATCTATCAGATTCAGGCTCCATATACAAACCAGTAGACAGCAGCTGCACCCTGACAGATATCTCAGATGATGGAGTAGTGGTCCCTGCTAAGGTCAGGCATACCTGACCCCGTTCTTCTGTTAAGGTGCAAGAACCGAGGGGTCTCGTATGGAGCAGAGAGCCAGTACTAGTGCCGCTCATCCTTCTAGTGAACTGGCAAGCACCAGTGGCCTAGTACATCCAGCACCGCAGTAACACGTGGTGATGTGGCGAGTACCATAAGTGCAGTTCAACTGCCCCCCAAATGACAACTTTTTGGAAAGTAGCCAGTTCAAGCTATTTGCTGATGGGCATGTTGAGTCCATGGAATGTTTTATATTTTGCCACAATTTTCCCAAAAATAAACTTTTTTTTTTTTTTTAAACAGTTTTCACTAAATGATCTATTGCTCACACATGACATGGGTATTTGTGGAATTACACCCCAAAATACATTCTGCCGCTTCTCCTGAGTACAGGAATACCACATGTGTGGAACTTTTTGGAAGCCTAGCCGCGTACAGGCCCCCCGAAAACCAATCACCGCCTTCAGGATTTCTAAGGGCGTAAAATGGTGATTTTTACTCCTCACTATCTATCACAGTTTCAGAGGCCCTGAAATGTCAAGATGGCACAAAACCCCTCCAAATGACCCCATTTTGGAAAGTAGACACTCCAAGGTATTTACCAAGAGGCATGGTGAGTATTTTGCAGCTCTAATTTGTTTTTGAAAAAAAGAAGAAAGAAAAGGAAAATGTGTATTTTGAAAAAAAAAAAAAACCTTGTACAAAAAGTGAGATCTGCAAAACTCTCACCATGCCTCACGGCAAATAGCTTGGGGTGTATACTTTCCAAAATGGGGTCATTTCGGGGGTTTTGTGCTATCTTGGCATATCATGGCCTCCGAAACTGTAATATGTAGTGAGTGAAATTGCCATTTTATGCCCTGAAAAAGCCTGAAGACGGTGATTGATTTTTAGGGTCCTGTACCCAAGTCCGGGGTCCCAAAAATTCTCACACATGTGATATCCCTTCATTCAAGAGAGGCAGCAGAATGTATTTTGGGGTGTAATTTCACATATATGCCTGTGAGCAATCTATCATTTCAGTGACAACTTTGAATAATGACATTATAGCACCTTAGGAATTTAGATTGGGCAGTCTTAAACTAAAAGTTGCGTAAATTCCAGAAAATGTACCCTAGTTTGTAGAAGATAGAACGTTTGCGCAAACCAATAAATATACGCTTATTGAATTTTTTTTTTTTTTTACCCGAGACATGTGGCTGAATGCATTTTGGCCTAAATGTATGACTAAAATTAAGTTTTATTGTATTTACTTTTTTTTATATAACAAAAAGTAGAAGAAAAATATTTTTTTCTAAATTTTCATTTCTTTCTGTTTTATATCGCAAAAAATAAAAAATCGCAAAGGTGATCAAATACTACCAAAAGATAGCTCTATTTGTGGAAAAAAAGGACGCAAATTTCCGCCGGCCACGCGCGCGTCAGTTGGGACATCCGTGAGTCGAACGCCGCAGGGATACCCGCGATCGTCTCACGGGGAGGACGAACGGGGAGATTCGGAAGTAAACAGCAGCTCCCCGTTCTGCCTAGCAACAAGTGACACTGACCTCTGCTCCCTGTGATTTGAGCAGAGATCAGTGACTGTCCCTTATTTTGTAAAACGCTATAACGTTTGCGCAAACCAATTAATAGCTTATTGCGATTTTTTTTTTTATTTTTTTTTTTTATTTTTTTTTTACCAAAAATATATATAAGAATACGTATCGGCCTAAACTGAGGGAAAAAAATAGTTTTTTTTATATATTTTTGGGGGATATTTATTATAGCGAAAAGTAAAAAAAAATGCGTTTTTTTTTTTTTTATTTTCAAAATTGTTGCTTTTTTTTGTTTATAACGCAAAAAATAAAAAACCGCAGGTGATCAAATACCACCAAAAGAAAGCTCTATTTTTGGGGAAAAAAAAGGATGTCAATTTTATTTGGGAGCCACGTCGCATGACCGCGCAATTGTCAGTTAAAGCGACGCAGTGCCGAATCGCTAAAAGTGCTTTGGTCTTAAGCCAGCAAAATGGTCAAGTCTGAAAGTGGTTAAATACCACCAAAAGAAAGCACTATCTGTCTCCAAAAAAATGCATTGTTTCAGTTGGGTACAGTTTTGCATGACCACGCAATTGTCACTCAAAGTGCAATAGCGCTGTAAGCTCAAAATTGGCCTGAAGGGTGTGAAAGTGCCTAGTAGCACATGGTTAATAGTAAGCAGCTACAGTTTTTGTAGCTGCTGACTTTTAATAAACCTAAAAATGACTGAATGACCTCTCTAAGGATGCAGCGGCTTGCTTGCTGGCCCAATCCTTAACCTTCTATTCACTGGTTAAGGATACCGGTGGCTGTCCGCTAAGAAAAAAATAAAACGCTAGAAGCTTTAGAAGCATTTAGGAGCTTGTAGGAGCTGTCAGCATTTTTTTTTTTCTGCTCCTCAACGCTGAAGATTAAATGGCTCTAGACTAAAATAGTGTGTATGGGCACAAACGATAACATGCAAAAAAATAAAACGCACTCAAAAGCTGCTGCTAGGAGCGTGTTTTAAGCTACAGTGCATGCAGCTTAAGTCATCAGCTACAAAAACTGTAGCTGCTGACTTTTAATAAAGAGACACTCGCCTGTCCCAGGATCCAGCGATGTGCTCACCCGAGATTTGCGGATTCACAGCCGGGTGCCCTCTGTGCGAGCCACGCTGTGCTTCTGTCTTCTGGGACCTGTGACGTGTCACAGAAGAGTGAGGGGGGTAAAGCGGAACTCCGCTTGGATCATTAGGCGATCTAATTTTTGATCAAGCACCTGCTCAGTGTTTCTTCCTGTACTTCCAGTAACGGTAACCAGGGACAATGCAGTCCAAATAGCTCTGTCTAGTTTGGAGCAGTGGAGGAGCAAGGGAATTGTCTTGCTGTCTTAGGCTTCTGGGCTATGTATTTGTATTGACATGTACAGCATAGGGAAAGACTACTCTACTCTAGTCCTGGTTGGGAGCGAGCACATAAGAGTGGCTCCAAAGGTCCTCGCAAGGGAAAGAAGCCACCCAGAACAGGAAATGTTTATACGGTTCTCAAGACGCATCTTAAGCTGGAACAAAGGCAAAGTTGCGCACAAAGCTTAAAAGAAAACTCCGCTTTTACAGGCATTGAGCCTGGTGTCTATACACATACATAGAAGATGAGTGTTTACAGAAAGAAAAATACCCCACCAAAGGCATGTTCGGGGGAGGAGCTGAAGAGCAGAAAAATCATGGAATGTGCCCAAATGTTTCTAAACGCTTGTCTAGCTTTCGAGTGTTTAATGCAATCCATAGGCCAAAATAAATGAATAATCTGGCCAGTGGAATGCATTAACACTCAAACATATATGCAATACGTGGCTTTTACCACTCCTCCTCCCATCTGGGATTATTGCTAGCGGCTAATCGCAAGAGAATCCGGCAGGCTGGTTGTACTCAAGTTGTTCAATCGATCAACTTGGTACATTCAGCCTGCTCATTAACGGTTCAAATCACGGCCGGTTCCTGCTGAACTGGCTGAGATTCTAACCATGTATGACCAGCCTAAGTATATTTACAACAGCTGCTGAAAGTGGTTAAAAAAACACACACATTGAATAAGAAGTAAGACACTGGTGGGTGGAGTCCTGTAAGATAACTCCTGAAGATGGAGCTCAATGGGTGAAGTCAAACATACCTTCCAGCTGGAGAGAGCAGCTAGAGGCAGTGGATGTCCTTGTATCCCTAGTGGCTTACAGCCATTTACAGACTTTTCAGTTTGTGGCTGTACTGATAATTGAACTGTTTTTACTAAAAATGGTAATGGTGCAATTCTGTTTTTCGTTTTTTTTATCATACAAGATTTTCTTTTATTTTTTACGATCTGTTTACCCTTTTCCTGCTTTATCAATCATCAGAAAGTGGTCTGCCAAAGTGTGTGTGTGTGTGTGTGTGTGTGTGTGTTTGTTTGTTTTTTTTTCATTCATTCCAGCTGGGGTGTCCTTTATGAAATCTAGAGAAGAGTCCAGTTATAGATTTTACATCAGCTAACCACCTCCGTGTTTCACAGTAGGAATGGTGTACCTTTCATCATAGGCCTTGTTGACTCCTCTGTAGCATTTATGGTTGTGGCCAAAAAGCTAAATTTTAGTCTCATCACTCCAAATTACTTTGTGCCAGAAGGTTTGAGGCTTGTCTCTGTGCTGTTTGGCATATTATAAGGGGGATACTTTGTGGCATTTGCGTAGTAATGTCTTTCTTCTGGCGACTCGACCATGCAGCCCATCTTTCTTCAAGTGCATCTTGAAACAGCCACACCACATGTTTTCAGAGAGTCCTGTATTTCCCCTGAAGTTATTTGTGGGTTTTTCTTTGCATCCCAAACAATTTTCCTGGCAGTTGTGGCTGAAATTTTAGTTGGTCTACCTGACCGTGGTTTGGTTTCAACATAACCCCTCATTTTCCACTTGTTAATTAGAGTTTGAAAACTGCCGATTGGCATTCTCAATTCCATGGATATCTTTTTATATCCCTTTCCTGTTTTATATGGTTCAACTACCTTTTCCCGCAGATCCTTTTGACAGTTCTTTTGCTTTCCCCATGACTCGGAATCCAGAAACATCAGTGCAGCACTGGATGAAAGATGCAAGGGTCTGTCAGGAGTCCAGAAACTCATTGACCTTTTATACACATACACTAATTACAAGCGAACAGATCACAGGTGAGGATGGTTACCTTTAATAGCCATTCAAGCCCCTTTGTGTCAACTTGTGTGCATGTTATCAGGCCAAAACTGTAAACTTTTGATCAGGGTCATTTGGGTAGTTTCTCTCGCCATTATGAGTTAACCGGTTCCCGACCGGCGCACGACGATATACGTCGGCAGAATGGCACGGACAGGCAGGAGGGCGTATATATAAGTCCCTCCTTAATGCCGTCCGTGCCATCGGGAGTGCGCCGGGAGCGGCGCGCTCCAACGCCTGTCGGGGACCCCTGTGAGGCCAGTCACGGGTCCCGCGGACTCTATCGCTGCGGGGACACCCGCAATCGTCTCACGGGAAGGCTGAACGGGGAGATGCGGTAATAAACAGCATCTCCCCGTTCTGCCTAGCAACTAGTGACGCCGATCTCTGCTCCCTGTGATTGGAGCAGAGATCGGCATTCACTAGCTGACAGCCACACCCCCCCACAGTAAGAAAACACACCCCTAGGCATACTTAAAGCGGAAGTAAACCCATCAATTTAACAGTCTAAAAAAAAAAAAAGGCATGCCGTGAATGCTAACTGCACATTGGCTGTGCTCTCAACCAAACAGTCAAACCATCCAATGGCTGGTGTCATAACGGATCACATGTGCAGCACTGTGGCAGTTGAAGATTAAACAGAGGCAAAGATGGCAGCTTCCTTGGCTGAAAACGATAGGGGGGTTTACTTCCACTTTAACCCCTACACTGCCACCCCTGGTAAACCCCTTCACTGCCAGTGTCATTTATACAGGAATCAATGCATTTAAATAGCATTGATTGCTGTATAAATGACAATGGTCCCAAAAATGTGTCAAAAATGTCCGATGTGTCCGCTATAATGTCGCAGTCACAATAAAAATCGCTTATCGCCGCCATTACTAGTAAAAAAAAATTTTTATTAATAAAAATGCTATAAAACCATCCCCTATCTTGTAAACGCTATAACTTCTGCGCAAACCAATCAATCGCTTATTGCGATTTTTTTTTTTTTTTACCAAAAATATGTAGAAGAATACGTATCAGCCTAAACTGAGGAAAAAACATTTTTTATATATTTTTGGGGGATATTTTATTATAGCAAAAAATAAAAAAGAATGCGTTTTTTTTCAAAATTGTCGCTCTTTTTTGTTTATAGCGCAAAAAATAAAAACCCCAAGGGCGATCAAATACCACCAAAAGAAAGCTCTATTTGTGGGAAAAAAAGGACGTCAATTTTGTTTGGGAGCCACGTCGCACGACTGCGAAATTGACAGTTAAAGCAACGCAGTGCCGAATCGCAAAAGGGGCCTGGTCCTTTGGCTGCCAATTGGTCCGGTCTGAAAGTGATTAAAGAGTAAACACAGCTGATTGATAATAAATGGCTTCAGCCAAACACTAACCATGAGTGAAAAATGTTTTTGTGTTATTCGTATTCTCTGAAAAATGGCCAAGAAATCATAAATTCTGCCAGGGTATGTAAACTTATGAGCACAACTTTGTGTTTTAAGTTCATTGCACAAAATTGTCATCTCTAAACACGCTCAAATATGTTTTTGCCTGTCTACCTCTTTCAAAAAGCACAGTGGGGAGGCCTTTGCAGCCTGCAGGAACAGATAACATGAAATAGCTTGCATCTTGCAAAATCCGCACACTGTCATTTTGTAATGCTACAGATGCACAGAGGAACTAAATGGCCCATCCCCTGTTGCACTGCCCTATTCTAGCATAAACAGTACAAACACTACCAAGGTTTTTTAAATGGAAATTTGTACTTATTTTTGATGAGGGCAGAGTGACCTTAAAGCTGTTTCAAAGATGGGTTTAGTAGAGCAGGATAGCTGAATGTTTGAGTTTAGAGCATCAGAAGTGCTTATGGTTTGGTAGCTATGGGAATCAATACATATTCAAGGCTTTGCTGTATGTTTTTTTATGAGTTGAACATCCAACAATTAATGCTTCTCGTAAGTAGAGGTTTTACCATACATACCCATAGCCATGACAATGACAGCCTGAAACTACGTAAAGTGACATTTGGTTTGGCTGCCAGAAGCTTTTGAACTGTTGTGCTTTTTATATATTCTTTTTGTCCCAGAGTGCATGTGAATGGAGAGAGTAACGTCTCTGTTCATATGCATGGCCATTCAGTGAGAAATGGTCGCATTGACCAGTTTATATATTGTACTTGGCTCCGTGTGATGAGAATGATTGTGCTAGTTATTTATTGCCTCAGCTCTTTTTACTATTCAGTATGGCAATAAAAACCATAATCATTTCCCTCTGTAAGAAAGAGTTATGCCTGGCTTTTGCTGAAATGATGGGAAACTGTGAAGTGCTCGAATCCAGCACTGCAAGGTAATGTGCAATTGAAATTGTTCATTTGTTACACTAGCCAAAAGCAATATTTATAGGGTGTGGAAATGTGGTCTTTTGTTTGTATGGGAAATAACTGGGGTACCATATATGTAGTTAGGTAATTTAGCAGAACATTCTGCCAGAATATTTTGTGGTTTATAGGGTAAAAGTGCATTTTCATATGGTAGTATCAGTATCCAATTAAGAATTTGTATTATTTCTGGAGAAGGCTTACAGATGGTTATGCACTGTGAGCGGTGTTTCCCAAACTTTAATGAGTTGTGTACCACCCTTGTTGAGTCATGTGCCACCTGTACTATTTCAATTCAAGTTCTCATAAATTGTCAACAACATTAACCTGTTGCAACATACAAATATCTAAAACCACAATCTTTGTACACAACGTTCAATATAATTTCTGTGTTTTTATTCAGCTTGCCGTTCCCGTGTGTATGTGTGTGTATATCTATATGTACACACACACACACACACACACACACACACACACACACACACACACACACACACACACACACACACCAAAAAATAGCCATTTTTTTTTTTTCTATTTTTATAGCGTGGTGGAAAGTTAGAACTGTAAAATTGTATTGCTGTCTGTGTCCTATCAATAAAAGTTTACTGCACTTCCTATCCCCAGAAACACAACAGGAATCTTCTCTCTGAAAAAAAAAAAAGGGAAATCCCGCTTTTGACATTTTGTTACATACGTATACTATCTGGAATATCCCTTTTGACTGCTATTCTGGTAAAAAAAATGTAAAAGTTTGAATTTTCCCTCATTCTCTCCATAGAGAAGAAAAATCCCTCATTCTCTCCATAGGTGACAGTTGCCCAGATCCAACCTATTTGAAAGTGTAGCCAATGTGCTGGATACGACATTCTGATTAGCGGTTTGTGACAGATGGCTAGTGTTGGGCAGCTTTCCACAAATTGGGAAACCCCTTATAGAGGCCAAAGTGGGTGACCAAAAATAAGACCATACACGTTTCAACTTGGAGAAAGCACCAAGAACAAGAGTGCTTAGAGTCCATAAAGAGATTTTGTTTCTGTAGATGACCGCATGAACAATACCCCATGCAGCGGATGCCAGAAACCTTACTTTTCTTCAGGGCTATAAAATATTTCTGAATATCAGTATTTCTCTCAACGATGTAAAAGAATCATGTTTGTTAACTCCTTCCTTCGTTTCTGTTTCTTCACTGATGTGTCTGTGTGTTCATATACCCCCCTGTAACAAAGGAAATAGAACCCTTTTAGCAATATAATAAAATGCATGGCAACTAAAACATGCATAGGTGGCAGCTGCCATGGGTATTTTAAGTTTTCTCCATGCGCCTCAATTCTTTCATAAGGTTCTTTATTTCGTAGCTAATTATTGTAACCCATGAATTTGTGTAGAAGAAAGTGGCTTGTACAGTCTGCCATTTGTAATGTTCCATGGTGCTTCAAAAATAATTTTGGACCCATGCATTTATAATACAAGTTAAAAAGAAAACTACTGAAAGTGCTTTGATGTGCATGATGTATAACTCTCTAACCTAGAATAGGGCACGATGGAACCACCTACATAATTAGCCTTTATATGTCCTGGATGAATTCTTTGGTATACTGGTCCACATTCTATGCTGATGTATTTTACCATCAATTGGAAAAACCAATACCTGCATCAAGGCCTGCTACTGAAAAGTTTCTGTTCAGGCAGGAGATTGAGTTCTCCAAAACATCATACATGGCTCCAAACTACAGCTGTATTCAAACTGTGATTTTTTTCTTTATTTTTTTTTCTTCTTTGCCTCATGCACGCTGGACATTATAAAAATGCCAGTAGCGTTGGCTGTAGAATGAGTTTTTGCAGTAGCGTTTTTTTAGCAAAACTATACTCTCACAAAAGCTTATGGCTTAAAAACGCTGATTAATGACTTTTATCAGAGTTAGAGCGTTTTTACAGCTGAAAAGCTCCTCCTTAAACCCAATAGTTCTGGGGGTTTTTTTTCTAGCCAGAAAACGCCCCTGCCAAAAAACCCTGATGACAGCCTACTTGTGCATGGACACATAGGATAACATGCTGGGGAGTTTACTGGCTGCAGAAAGAAAAATGCCTGAAGCCAAAAATCAGCAGCTGTAAAAACGTACAGTGTGCATGAGGCCTTATATCTGCACCTTGTGCCTGCTTCCTAAAGGTGTGCTGCTTGGGGCAGCCAGCTCTACACATCTGCCCTGTTGCTTACAGCTAATGGTGTGGGAGCATGCCACCAGTGTCTCTCACATGCTGAATTACTCTAAAACCTTAAGGCCCCTTTCACACTGTCAGACCGTTCAGGTCTGCCTGTCAGTTTTGTCGGCGGACCTGAACGGGCGCTCCATGTTAGTCTATGGATCGACGGATGTCAGTGGTGACATGTCTGCTGACATCCGACCCGGTCCGTTCTGCTAAAATCAGACAGATGGCCCTGCGTTCACATCCATCCCTGATGGATCGGGTGAGATCTGATGAAAATGGACATGCTGTCCGTTTTCATCCGATCTCTCCATAGCAAGCAGCGGCGCTCAACAAGTTCCTCGCCGCTCAGTGAGCAGAGAGGGACCTGTCATCCGCCGGCTGAGTGGAGATCAATGGAAAGATCTCCCGCTGAGCTGGCGGGAATCTGTGGCAGCGGACCCGCCTGGTGTGAATAAAGCCTAAAGCTGAACGCCAGATGGGTAAATGCACAGTTAAATAAGTAAAAATTAGCTGTTTTATACTTCAAAAAGGCTTTGTAATGCTCTGATTGATTGGGTATAGCCATAAAAATGTTCACCCCTCCAAGAATCATTGCTAATCTGTACCTATAGTTTGTTCCTTCATTTAATGATTCTGCAGAGAGTAAGTTTGAGACACTCTTAAAGGGGTTGTAAACCTTTTTTTTTTTATTTTTTTTATTTTATTTTTTTTATATAAAACAAAGTCATACTAGCCTCCACTGTGCAGTTCGTTTTGCACAGAGTGGCCCGGATCCTCGATGTCTGGGGTCCCCCGGCAGCGCTGGTAGCTCCTCCCCGCATCAAGTGTCCATGTTGGAGAAGGCTCTCCTAAGGTGGACACCCGTGCCGACACCCTACCGAGTCCTGCATCTGTGTACATTCACACAGAATGCAGGTCTCAGCCACGCCCCGTGGTCATTGGATTTGATTGACAGTAGCGGGAGCCAATGGCTGCGCTGCTATCTATCCAATCAAGAGCCATGACAATGTGCATAGACGAAGAGCGCTTCTCCGCCTTGGAAAGGAACGGGCTCAGGTGAGTAAAACGGGGAGGCTAGGGGGGGCCAGTCAGTGTCCTAGAATGCATTAAGGTTAAAAAAACATGAGGGTTTACAACCCCTTTAAAAACTCTCCCTTGCATGTCCGGCTCTGCAACCAGCTATTGCTGAAATTTCTTTCTGCCAAACTGCAGCTAATTGGACTTGAGGAACGAACAACCAACATGATCCTGTATTTTGACCCAAAAGGGGAAGTTCCGCTTTATGTCTTCCTCTCCTCTACCATAATTAGCACATTGTATATTAACATTCACACAGCGCAGTTCGACTTGTGCATGCACACTGGGAAGGCTGTGAGGCTGCAAGGATTCACAATTGGCTAAACCTGCTGGGTCTGGGGATCTGAAGACCGGTGATAAACTGGCCCGGGTGAGGATAGCGCTGGATCTCGGGACAGCTAAGTGTCCTTTTATTAAATTAAGCTACAGTATTGGTAGCTGCAGACTTTTAATTTCTTTCTAGTTGTTTCTCTCATATGACCGGAAGGTGATAACAGATGCTAGTCTCATCAGCTAGGGAAGGGATTTTACAATCCCAAACAGTTCAGGGACCATAATCACCAGAGGAAGTCGAGCTCCCCTTCATATTTTGAAGCTCAGAGCAATCACAATGACTCTGCACTACTGGATCTCCCTTCTTTAGGATACCCAATCGGGGTACAATCGCACAAGGCCAGAGCTTTGACCAACATCCGCTAGATTAGTGGGAGTTTCCTGGCATCAGGCCTCTGTGTTCGAGCTTTGTAAGGCCGCCACCTGGTCTTTTCTTAATACTTTTTCAAAGTTCTTTCAGGTAGATGTCCAATCTTTTGCAGATGCAGTTTTCAGCTACAAGGTTCTTGAAGCTGCACTCTTAAAGAGAAAGTAAACCCTGATGGGTTTTACTTCCTCTTTATTCCCCTGCAAAGTAAAAGCCTAATGGGCAAGTATGCATTGCATACTAGCCCATTATGTGGCACTTGCCTGTAATCAAAGCCTGCGATGTCCCCGCTTGTGGAAGCATCCCTCTTCACCCCCGCACATGCATGTGGTAGCCACCAGTCACGGCTCACGTTGGGGAAGAAATGTTGCGGAGGGCTGTTTCTATACTGTGCAAGCGCCGATGACATTGGCGCACTACAAGGTAAATATCTCCTAAACGGCACGCGTTTTCGGAGATATTTTCAGTACATATAGGTAAGCCTTTATATAGGCTTACCTATATGTAAAAATGTCTCGGGGGGGAGGGGGGGTTTACAACCAATTTAAGTTGGGTCAGTTGAGCCTTGTTCTTGTTGGGCCTGTTGACACTGTTCTGTTTTGTCTAGCTGTTCCGCACCCTTCGTTCTCATTGCTTGGTGACTTCCCAGAGTCTATGAATATCATACATGTGTCCTGTACTTTACAATTAAAAGAGAAGCATGGGTTTGGGGGTTTTAGCATAATCATACTTACCTAGGTGAATGCAGCATCAGTCCGATTGCTGCATCTACACTGAAAACTAAGCGATCAAACATCGTCGATGGCTCGGGTCTCACAGCTCCCTGAGCAGAGAGCTGATGACTGTCAATCAGCAGCTCTCCGCTCTGCTCCCTCGACGCTCACTGGAGTGCTGAGCTGTGGAGGAGCGGCCACTGAGAGCCTGAGACGAGTGTCAGTCCAGACACCTGGCATATCTAGACCCCCATTGTCGGGATGACGAGGTGCCTAGACTGATTTCTGTGATGTCAGCAGAGAGCAGACTTCAGTCCGCTCTCTGAAAACAGGTCACAAGAGTGCAAAACTAATTACACTCCTGTGATCCAATGAGATTTGGCTGGACTTCTGCTTTAAGATGAGAGGAATTTGGACTGGCCTACAAATTCCAAATTTTGGAGTACAGGACACAGGTCACTCTCCCTTCTAATCCTGGGCTACTCTACATTTCTTGCTATTAAACTGAGGACTCGGAGTATGGTAGAATTATAGAGGGCTGCCCAGTGGGCAGCTTGCTATGGGGGCTCCCAAACCTAGTCACAGCTCTCTGTGTCCATTAAGACACAGAGCCCCGGCCCCGCCCCCTCTTTCCTCTGATCTAACTAACGTTGATTGCCAGTCACGGGAGCCAGTGGCATCGCTGCTGTGTCTCAGCCAAACGGGAGGAGAGTCCCGGATGGCTAATACACTCGTGGACATCGCTGGAGACAGATGGGGCTCAGGTAAGTAATTAGGGGGCTGAGGAGACTGCTACACACAGAAGGCTTTTTATCTTAAAGCATAGAATGCAGTAAAATAAACTTTCTGCCTTTTTTACAACTCCTTTTTTTTAAATCACATCTAAACCCCAAAACAAAAATTTTTTTTTTTTTTTAATCTTTACTTTACTTTACCATTTCATAGGTGTGGCTGCATTAGTTTTAATTTTTCAAGTTTTTTTTTTTTGTATGTGACTGCCACACATTCTATGCCTTAACTACCAACATGTCTGCTTTTGTTGATCTAAATGATGGATGATGAGATTAGTGATTTACAGCAGAAAGATAGGGATTCGCGTTTGCTTTCCGTGCAGCTCACAGGAAGCGGCAAACACTGCAGTTTTGCCAAGATCAATGGGCATTTTATGTATGTATTTGTTAAAACTAATGTTGCTATTGTACTGAAGGACTGATATATTTCAAAATATAACATTTTTGTTCTTGAGTTTAGTTATCCTTTAGCCCTGGTTTACACCGGGCTGATTTGGCATGCGATTTTAACATGTCAAATCGGAGCCCGTTGCTGGCAATGGCCCCGTCTGAATTGGTGCGACGCCACACTGATTCCTAAAAGAAGTATCTGCACTACTTTTGGTTACTTTGGGGGCGATTTCAATAGACATCTGTGCATGAGCCTGCACAAATGTCTGTCAAATTGCCCCCAAAGCCAGACTGAAATGCCGTTTTGAAATTGTGCGTGTTCAGCTGAACTTGTGCAATTTCAAAACTGCCCTTAGTGTGAACGAGGGCTTAAGGAGCAGCAGCAGACAATTGTATCCCCTCTCGCCTTCTTTTAGTATGTTCCTTTGAGTCCAGGTACATAAACGGAGCTTGGTTGGTTCACAGAGCTATCGGCTAAAATCAGTTGTGAAAGTTCAATTCACTAAGAATTTAGCGTTAAATAATGAATGCAGTATTTTTTGATTGTTTGGTAACTACTGCATTTAAATTATCGCATGTGTCAGTGGTTAAGGGTTTTAACTTGTTTATCTTTTGCAAAAAACTATTTTTTTATCTTTACATTTTTTACCGTACTCTGAAGACATTGAAATTTGAACTACCTTCTCAAATTTATGTCTCCTGATGATGCTTGGTAATCCAAGTTAGTATTGCACCCCTTTCTGTGGGTGGAGTTACAGCACATTTTTTTTTGCGATATTTACCGACAATTTCGTTTTTTTGTTTTTAACCACAAAATCGTGTTTGTTTTTTTGTTTTGTGAATTGTACTTAACTTACCACATGCGATAATTTACGCAAATGAGTAACATTATACCCTTATTGCATGCTGTAAATGTTAGTGAATCGACCCCTTTGTGATCTACCTAGTGTTCCATACCTGGAAAAAGTATTTAGCAAGAGAAGTTGGAGTGAGATAGGAACTTTTGACCTAAATACTGTTGCAGTAAGCTGCTCAGAAAGTATGGCAGCCAGCATTTTCAGAATTTCAATAACCGCAACCTCAGTATGTCTCTAATGACAGGTTTTCTTTAGTGAAAAACGTATATACGTTTTTATTTTTTATTTTTTATTTTATCCTTGTGTTTGAAGTCTGTCCTTAGTGTGGATATTGGAGGCAGTGAGGAGGCCTCAACTGTGAAGATAATTATGATGGACATTACAAATTATTGCATGGACTGATTATTTGTTGACATTAAAAATTGTAAGATTTGATAAGTTAGTTGAGTTTATTTTATACAAATACACTATTTTTTTTTCTTTTTTTTGTTTCTTCAAAAAATCCAGCTTGTATATTTAATCAAAACTCATATTTGGTGCAGGGGGAGGTAAGGGTGTATTTTTTAATTAATCTCCCCCCCTATAGGTGGAGATTAAGGGCCCATTTACACTTAAACTTCACCACACACATTAAAGCACCTACTACTTCAACATGCTTTTTTGATTTGTTTTTATGCTTCAGTGATGCTTCGATGATGCTTTTTTTGAGGCTTTAATGAAGCTTGGCAAATGCCCTGTGTGCGTGCGTGTGTTTTATTTTCTATGGGCCCAGTAAAACCAAAGCATAGTAGTACCCCCACTCAGCAGGTTCCCAGCTCATTAGTACCCTCATTCAGCAGATCCCCTGCGCAGTAGTACTCCCAGCTCTGTTTATGCTCCACTCAGTAGTATCCCCAACTTTGATGATCTCCCGCCTAGTAGTATCGCCAGCTTTGTTGATTACCCCCCCCCCCCCCCCGCCGGTAATAACATCTCTCTCTCTCTCTCTCTCTCTCTCTCTCTCTCTCTCTCTCTCTCTCTCTCTCTCTCTCTCCTCTCTCTCTCTCTCTCTCTCTCTCTCTCTCTCTCTCTCTCTCTCTCTCTCTCTCTCTCTCTCTCTCTCTCTCTCTCTCATCCCCTCATCTCCTGCTATATTGCTCCCATACTGCCCACCATGTGTGACATTGCTACTTTCTGCTGCTCTGGTCCCCCAGCTCTGCTAACTTTCTGCTTTAGGGTTCCCATTTTGCACACCGTCTACTAATTGCTCGGCTCCGGTCCGGACCCTACTCACTTTCCTGCTGCTCCTCACTGCACACCAGATGTGTCGTCTGCACCGAACACTTCTATAATATACACACATGAACTGAAAGTGACTGCTCTCATGACATCTTTCTGGTTCTCTTGTTGGTTTCCCAGTGGGCTACCTCTCATATCTGCAATACCTCCAAAACAAAGAGCAGCTAAAGCGTAATAAAAGCTGCAGGTGCTGCTAGCAAAGCTTTGTCATAGACTTCTGTGGAGGCCTTAGAGAAGCTTTGTAGCACCAATAAAGCAACATGGGGTATCCTCCTCCTTTTTTAAGCGAAGTAAACAGCACTGTAAGCTAACCATTTTATTTAGTGACAGGTGCTTAGATTGGTATTCAGAGTGCTTTAAGTCTCTATTCACACGTAGCGCCTCACACGTTGCATGATTTGGTTTGCACAATTGCAGCGCGTTTTGTCCCATGACAATCGTGCCAGAATCGCACCAGGTTTTTGGGTACCATCGAAATGAATGCCACCTGAATATGCTGCTGTGCAATTTGACATTTTAACCATGCACTTTGAAATCATGAGCAGAATTGCAGTGTTTCCGTCCGCAATTCAAAAAGCCTATGTGTGACCGGAACCAGTGTCACATTTTGAAGCAAGTGTAAACAAGTCTTAATAGGCTTGAAAAAAAATGGTGTAACTTGGCACTGGAGGTTCCCTGAAGAAGACATATCAGCTGAAATGCGCATTGAGGCAGAGACTAGTGCTGACGTCTCGCCACTGCATGATATCGGTCAGCAATGGCCTATGTGAGTTAGAGCAATTTTATATCAATCTAACTGTCTGTTTTTGAAGTGCTATGTATGTGATTGGTTCAATAAATACGACACTATTATCTTTGCTCTACAAAGTGCCGGAGGCTCCCAGGGCTTCCCGAGTCCGTGGAATGCAGAGCCCAGTGGATGTGATGTAAGAAAGTGGCAACGCGTTTGCAGAACCATGCGTTCCTCCTTCAGGCCACTGGCCTCCGGCGCTTTGTATAGCCTGAACCAGAGACCAGGGTCCGTGCTGACCTGGACATCTATATACATTGTGACATGCTCAAGTTTAATTTTCTTTTGTGAGGGATATTCCTTTTATCCATTTTAAGTAATTTTAACTGCTACACTTGGGGCTTCTCTCTTCCTCTTTGTACATATTCTTTTGTAGTAGGCTTAATTAATTTTAGTGTAAAAATGCTTTATGTGCTAGAGGTTATATAAAGGCTTATTGGAACGGATTACATACACACCTATGAAAACAAATTTTTTCCAGTTTCTTGCTCTAGTATTTTGAGAAAATTTGCATGTATAGCTGAACAGATGGAGATGGCGTTAAGTGACAAGCCCATAAAAATAGTCTTTGCTGCCAAGAGATGTCTTGGAATTGGAAGGCATGAGTATAACAGCTTTAGGGAGAGGTTCTCTCGGGTGAATTGATAGGAAGTGTGCGATTCACCTCATTGTCAACCTTGTAGAATAAAGATTCATTGGAAAGGTGAACCTTTGGTAATCTGGTTATGGGGATACAGTCATTTATTAACTAAGTCACCAGCGTGCTGCAAACAGGGAGATTTATATCCTGCCAAGTAATCTGCTTTACCTTCACTGGTAGCTGCTTCATGCCATACATAAATTATTTTAGCCTTGGGAAATATATATCCTGTCCCAGTGACAGTGGAAGTTGAATTAAATCAATACTGAGGCATTCAGTCATCGTATAAGTATGTATAAAAGGTGTTTGAAAATGGAGGACTTTTTCTTATAAACCATGTTAGGTTGAAACTAATTTAAGCCGCCTTATAGAGCATCTCCTGGTGCCGAAATAGAAGCCAATAAATTGAAAGCTGAGAATCTTGTTGCCTTCGTATGATTGTAAGATGATGGTAATCTGTTTGTAGTCGTAAGTACTTGCACATTATAGCTACAGAGGAACAGGATATGTAATTTATCCTATAATTTTGCTGTTGAATATCAAATTACATATTCTTGGAATGTACTATACCACCTTTGAGATCATGTAATTTAATGGAAAAGAAGTCATTTGTCCTGAGTACTTCTAATCAGAAATTTGAGAGTTCCTTGTATTTGCAACACGCTAAGTTAGCAGCTTGTACATCCATACCTTGAAAAAGTATTTAGCAAGCACAGTTGGAGTGAGATAAGAACTTTTGACCTGATTACTGTAGTACCAGAGTGCTAGTAACATGCTAAGACAGACGCCTATACATCCAAGAGAGCAAACAAACACAATTTAAGTTATCCAGTCCAATGTAGTGAGAAATACAAAAACATATACATTGTTAAAATGATTGTTTGAAAGTAGGGCAACAAACAAGTAGCCCACCATAATAGGGTCAATTCTCAAGTCAGGCCTACATCTTAAGGCTAAAAGTTTTTTTGAGTTGTGTATTTTTGGAGAGTACAACTAGTTTGCAAGATGTGTTGGAGGCAATTTCCTTACTGCCATTTACCTTGCATTCATTTCTGAGCTGGTACCTCACTTGTACCCTTCTAAACTCCTTACAGCCTGGCTTTTACCCATGGCAACCCACAGGAACTGCCCTTCTAAAACTCACTAACATACTAACTGCTACAACAATGACTAGTTGGCTAGTACTCTCACTACAAGCTCTTTCTGCACCTCAGCAAACTCTCACTTGGCCTCTAATGCTAGGTACACGCGAGAGGTATTTATTATTTATTTTTTTCTCATGCAACCCAACAGAGAGGCCGCCTTAGTAATTAAGCGATTGTTGGTGCAGCGATGGTTGGTGTCTCTACTTAACCAAAATTACTCCCAAGCTACTAATTCACACAATATCTTAGGTCCTTTTCAAATCGGGTGGATCAGTTTGACGCTAATCGCCACTGAGCAGGCAGATGATGGGTACGTCTCCGCTCACTGTGCAGAGTTGGACCTAGCAGAGTCCCGCTCTCCTCTATTGGGAGATCAGATGATCTCATCTGATCCGGTTCGCCAGACGGATGGTAAATAGGACCACCATCCATCTAGATTTGGCGGATTGGATAGTGGCAGATGTCAGCAGACATGTGTCCGCTGACCTCTGCCATTCCATCGGGGTGAATGGAGGGTCCGCCTGAAAAACTGACAGGGGGACCGTTATCGGACAGCCCGTGTGAAAGGTGCCTTGCATCTCCCTCCTCATTGGCCTACCTCTACACAGGCCATCCCCCTATCAGTCTATCATGAATGCTGCTGCAAGACTCATTCACCTTGCTCAGTGTCTGAAAGCCAGTGCAGGGATTGGCAGCGAGGGGTTACATTTACTGAACGAATAAAATAAAAATTACTTGGAACAACAATCGGTTCACAACACTGCCCCTGCTGCATCACCAAAATATCACCCAAACCATTCTCTGTGCTCGCAATCATCCCTTAACATTGTTGGGTATCTTAATGCCACATGCCACATGTCACCAACATATAGCATGCTGGTGGTTTATTAGCATTTGAATTCGCACCTTCAACAAAGTAATGTCAACATTTGTTGCCTGGCCCAGATGTTATGGCAACATGGATTATGGTGTCCGTTTTTAATATACTGATATATTTCAGATCTCAGGAGTTCACGGCTCTTCTCTGAGATATCTGTTCTCCCCCTTGTGGCAGTTTAATAAACAGTGTAGAGCGCTTCTCTCACTGAGAATAGAAGTGATCTACAAATGCTTTGAGAATTCTGAACGGCTTCTGTTTCTGTAATCTCGCGATAGCTCGGGAGATTTCAGTATCAGAACCCCAAAGTGAAATACAAAGCACTCCACATACACTGCACATATTAGATTAATAATAAAGATATAATCCCCCTACCCAATAACCAGACACCCCATAACAGTAAAACATTATAATGATTAATACATAAGCATAACACATGTGCATATTTATCTGTAGCCACAACACTGCATTTGCACGGGTGTACACTGTATAATATATATATATATATATATATATTTATATATATATATATATATATATATATATATATATATATATATATATATATATATATATAAATTTATTTATTACACACGCATATACACACACACACACACAGCAGATAAAAATATATATACACACACAGATATTAAAAAAAAAAAAAATATATATATATATATATTTTAATATCTGTGTGTGTGTATATATTTTTATCTGTTTGTGTGCGTGTGTGTAATAAATAAATATTTTGTATATGTGTGTGTGTGTGTGTGTAATTGTATAGTTTAATGAAATTCTAACATGCTGTTGAAGGAAGAAGCTATTCACTGCCAGAGATCTTCTCTTTCTTCCTGCTAACTCCATCTCTGGGCTGGAGAAGCCAGAAAGGAGAACTCGAAAGAGAAGCACAGTGATAAAGTGGTATCACCAGTGGCGTCGCTAGGGGGTGGCTTTTGGGGCTATAGCCCCAAGTCTCGGCAGGGGTCCCCAAGGGGAGTGGATGCTTTCTGGGGACCCTGATGCAAGGGGGAGGCTCTCTGGGGACCCTGATGCAAGGCGGGAGGCTCTCTGGGGATATATACACACATGTATATTACTGTATATACACATTTGTATGCCCGCCCAAGCGTATGACTTTCTTTACTACGATGCTATAGGCTCTAGCCCCAGATCTTTTGTAGACCTAGCAACACCCCTGGGTATCACTGTTTATTAAACAGGCCGTTTCTGTTGCAGTGAATGCAGCCGTTCTGTGTACTGAGATGAGAAGAGGAGAATAAGTTCTCCAGTACTCATCTCAGTATATTAAACCGGCAATGCTCTGAGATCAGCTGTGATCATCATGATCTTGGCTTATCACAGTTTATTAAACGGACACCTATATGAATTAGAAAGGGCTTTGACCTGAGAATATGCACAAGTCAGGTAAGTACTATAGAAACTGTAAAGATAGCTCTGTGAAAATGGATCCTGATTTTTTTTTTTTAAACGGACATTCAGGCCTTTCGTTTGCTTTTTTTTTTTTTCTTTAGCCTATACTGTGTGTTTTTTTATTTATTTATTTTTTTAACAGAAAGAGATACTGTATGTTTACACACTGTTTAAAACATGCATCTTATAAGGGCCCTTTTACATCTCATTTATGACACGCTACTGAATATTTTTTGCATGAATTAACACATGCAATAGAGTGCCCTGGGTTTTCTTTGTTCACCTTTACCTTATAGCGAAGGCAAGGTACAAAAAAAATAAATGATCAGAATTTGACAATACATTGACAGTGTTTTTTTATTCTTTTTTTATTTATATTGCTGTTCTTTTTTTGGAATTTCCTATTCGTCTAAGAATCCACCAGCAATAAAATCCTTGCAGACCTTTGGCTTTGTACCTGTTGTGTTTGCTCTGATTCAGGCGAACTTTAAATCCATGCTTTCAGTAGCTGTCCTAGAGGTGTAAATTGCATGTAGGGCATTTCTCTCTGACCTTGTGTGAAGCTCTTCCCGCAAGACCTCAGTAGGATTAAGTTCTGTCGATTTGTGCTGGGCAGTCCATCAAAGACTTTACCCCAGCATCCTGTTCAAAAGATTTTGCATAGCTTATAAGTGTGATTCAGAACCTTGTCCTGCCTCGTGATTAAGTCTGCGGCAATCGGCACTTGACCACAAGGGACAGAATGATTATGTAAATTGGAGCAGTGTAAATACCCCACCTTACAATCACAAAAGCATCCCTATATCCCTATATCCCTATATCGTTATATTTTCTCTACCTTACCTGACGTAAAACATCAAGCTCACCCAGATTTTTTTTTTTGTTTATCTTATTTTTAAAGATTTCACTCATTTGTCCATATTACAGTATTTTTTACAGTAGTTTAAGTTTTAATTCAGATCTAATAAAATAGGTGATACTGAGGGTAATTTGTGACACATGTAAAGCCCCATACACACGGTCGGACAATCCGCGGACCAGGTCGGTCGGATCCTGTTCGTCATACTTTGTCTGATGTTGGTTTTGCGTACACACGGTCGGACAAAGTTGTCGGAAAATCCGATCATTCTGAACGTGGTGACGTTTGTTGCCTACGACGGGACTACGTAGAGGCTAGTGGCCAATAGCTTTGGTCTTGTAATGTGATCTGAGCATGCGTAGCACTTTGTCCGGTCGGACAACTGTACACACTATCGGATTTGGTGTGATCGGACCGTGTTGTCGGCAAATCTTTCCAGCAGGAGATAAGACTTTGTCCGTCGGACAATCCAACGTACACTGTCCGATGGTGCATACACACGGTCTGATTTTTCAACAACATTGTCCGATCGGACAGAATCCATGAAAAAGTCCGACCGTGTATATGGGGCTTTAGAGTTTGGAGAGATTGGGGTAGGGACACTAATATGAAAAAGAGTGCCATGTTGACTCTGTTAAAAAAAGTTGTGTTGTGTTATCCTTAACCTTAGGATTCTTATGTCTGGAACAAACCCGCCTGGGAACACCACTTTAGCAGCACTCCTTGTTTGTCACAGACTTGATTATGCAATGTTATGAACGCTGAGCACACACATGTGGACTATTGAATAATTTTTATTGGATGATTAATTTTATTAAGTTTTTTTTTTAAATTGTAATTTTGTATACACATTGAGTTGCTTTTGGTAAGCACTGTCACCCCTTATATTTAGTACACCCCTCACATTTTTGTAAATATTTTATATCTTTTCATGTGACAACACTGAAGAAATTACACTTTGCTACAATGTAATGTAGTGAGTGTACAGCTTGTATAACAGTGTACATTTGCTATCCCCTCAAAAAAAAAACTCAGCACACAGCCATTGATGTCTAAATCACTGGCAACAAAAGTGAGTACACCCCTAAGTGAAAATGTCCAAATTGGGCCCAATTAGCCATTTTCCCTCCCTGGTGTCATGTGACTCGTTAGTGTTACAAGGTCTCTGGTGTGAATAGGGAGCAGGTGTATTAAATTTTGGTGTTATCGCTCTGACTCTCTCATACTGGTCACTGGAAGTTCCACTTGGCACCTCATGGCAAAGAACTTTCTGAGGGTCTGAAAAAAAAGAATTGTTGCTTTACATAAAGATGGCCTAGGCTATAAGAAGATTGCGAAGACCCTGAAACTGAGCTACAGCATGGTGGCCAAGACCATACAGCGGTTTAACAGGACAGGTTCCACTCAGAACAGGCCTTGCCATGGTTAACCAAAGAAGTTGAGTGCACGTGCTCAGCGTCATGTCCAGAGGTTGTCTTTGGGAAATGGATGTATGAGTGCTGCCAGCATTGCTGCAAAGGTTGAAGGGGTGGAGTGTCAGCCTGTCAGTGCTCAGACCATACTCTGACACTGCATCAAATTGGTCTGCATGGCTGTCGTTCCAGAAGGAAGCCTTATCTAAAGATGATGCACAAGAAATCCCGCAAACAATTTGCTGAAGACAAGCAGACTAAGGACATGGATTACTGGAACCATGTCCTGTGGTCTGATGAGACTTGAAGATAAACTTATTTGGTTCAGATGGTGTCAAACGTGTGTGGCAGCAACCAGGTGAGGAGTACAAAGACAAGTGTGTCTTGCCTACAGTTAAGCATGGTGGTGGGAGTGTCATGGTCTGGGGCTGCATGAGTGCTGCTGGCACTGGGGAGCTATAGTTCATTGAGGGAACCATGAATGCCAACCTGTACTGTGTCAGAGCATGATCCCCCTCCAGAGACTGGACCACAGGGCAGTATTCTAACATAACAACCCCAAACACACCTCCAAGATGATCGCTGCCTTGCTAAAGAGGCTGAGGGTAAAGGTGATGAACTGGCCAAGCATGTCTCCAGACATAAACCCTATTGAGCATCTGTGGGGCTTCCTCAAACGGAAGGTGGAGAAGCGCAATTTCTCTAACATCCACTAGCTCTGTGATGTCGTCATGGAGGTGTGAAAGAGGACTCCAGTGGCAACCTGTGAAGCTCTGGTGAACTCCATGCCCAAGAGGGTTAAGGCAGTGCTGGAAAATAATGGTGGCCAGACAAAATATTGACACTTTGGGCCCAATTTGGACATTTTTATTTAGGTGTGTACTAATTTTTGTTGCCAGCGGTTTAGACATTAATGGCTGTGTGTTGATTTTTTTGGAGGGGACAGCAAGCTTACACTGTTATTCAAGCTGTAGACTCACTACTTTTACATTGTAGCAAAGTGTAATTTCTTCAGTGTTGTCACATGAAAAGATAGAATAAAATATTTACAAAAATGTGAGGGTGTACTCACTTTTGTGAGATACCGTATATGATACCAGTCATCCCAAAACAGAATTTGAAAACCTCCTCTGACCCTTGGGTGTACTGCATAGCCATGAGTTTCAGTAAACAATAGGGATTTTGAAACAAAGATGAAATTTAGTTTAAGGCTGCATTCACACCTGAGCGTTTAGTTTTCAGGCAGAAAGCTGTGTGTTTTTACTGCGATTTTTGTACAGGTCAAAAGGTCACCAGTGTAAAAAGCAGAAAAACTCCTGTAATCTGCCCAAAAAAGATGCTCATGTACTCTTTTGAGCTTCAGGCGTTTTGCTATAAAACGCTCAGATGTGAACAGGGGCCATTAAATGAATGGAATTTTGCTTGTTGGGCGTTTTTCAGGCATATGATGAGTGTTTTTTATGAGCTGAAACCGCTCGGGTGGCCTGAATATAAATACTTTTTATAAAGCTTGCGTTCAGTCGTGAAAACGGTTACAGTGCCTTGCAAAAGTATTCACCCCCCCCCCCCCCTTGGCATTTTTTCGTGTTTTGTTGCCTCACAACCTGGAATTAACATGGATTGTTTGAGGATTTACATCCTTTGATTTACAGAACATGCCCAAAACGTTTTTTCCTTTTTAATTGTGAAGCAAACAACAAATAGGACAAAATAACAGAAAAAGTCAATGTGCATAACTATTCACCCCCCTAAAGTCAATACTTTTCTAGAGCCACCTTTTGTGGCTATCATAGCGCCAAGTCGCTTTAGACAAGTCTCATATGAGCTTGCCACATCTTACCACTGGTATGTTTGCCCATTCCTCCTTGCAAAACTGCTCCAGCTCCTTAAAGTTGAATGGTTTGCACTTGTGAACAGCAATCTTTAAATCTGACCACAGATTTTCTATTGGATTGAGGTTTGGGCTTTGCATAGGCCATTTCAACACATTTACATATTTCCCCTTAAACCACTCAAGTGTTTTAGCAGGGTGTTTGGGGGTCATTGTCCTGCTGGAAGGTGAACCTCCGTCCTAGCCTCAAATCACACACAGAGTGGTACAGGTTATGCTCAAGAATATCCCTGTATTTGGCACCATCCATCTTTCCCTCAACTCTGACCAATTTCCCAGTCCCAACTGTTAAAAAAAAAAACTCCCCACAGCATGATGCTGTCACCACCATATTTCACTGTGGGGATGGTGTTTTTGGGTAATGTGACGTGTTGGGTTTGCGCCAGACATAGTGTTTTCTTTGAGAGCCAAAAAATTCTATTTGTCTCATCAGACCAGAGCACCTTCCTCCGTACATTTTGGGAGTTTGCCACCTGCCTTTTCGCAAACTCAAAACGTGCCATTTTGTTTTTTGCTGAAAGTAATGGCTTTCTTCTGGCCACTCTGCCATAACGCCCAACTCTATGAAGTGTACAGCTTATTGTTGTCCTATGTACAGATACTCCAGTCTCTGCTGTGGAACTCTGCAGCTCCTCCAGGATTACCTTAGGTCTCTGTGCTGCCTCTCTGATGCCCTCCTTGTCCGGTCTGTGAGTTTGTGTGCGGCCGTCTCTTGGCATGTTTCCTGTTGTGCCATTATTCTTTCCATTTGCTTATGATAGATTTGATGGTGCTTCTAGGGATCATTAAAGATTTGGATATTTTTTTTATAACCTAACCCTGACTTGTACTTCTCAACAACATTGTCCCTTACTTGTTTGGAGAGTTCCTTGGTCTTCATGGCAGTGTTTGCTTAGTGGTGCCTCTTGCTTAGGTGTTGCAGCCTCTGGGGAAATTCAAAAAGGTGTGTATATGTAATAACAGATCATTTGACACCTAGATTGCACACATCATTTCACTAATTATGTTACTTCTGAAGGTAATTGGTTGCATCAGAGCTTTTTATGGGCTTCATAACAAAGGGGGTGGATACATGCGCACATGCCAAAATAGGTAAAAAAGCCGGGGGGGGGGGGGGGGGGGATACTTTTGCAAGACACTGTAATTTGATGTTGTCAACTTTTTACACACGTGTTTTCAGTTTTTTCCCCACAATTTTTAATCTAAAGTTATCTATTTGACAAGGCAATTTTGCCTTTTTTTTATTTTTATTTGTCAGTCTCGCTTATACCATTTTTTGTTCATTGATTTTCAGTGTAAACCCTGCTCTTATTGAGGAACTAAAGGGGCTTGGTTTTCTTGTATATCTGAATTCCTAGTCTTTTTAGTTTTAAGTTAAGATGTCCTTCAGCTGTAAAACCATGTTTGTACTGAAAGAGAGCGTGTTTGTTTGCCTTGTTTGCAGACTAAAGGTGTGTGAATCTATACTGCTTTGTGGCAGTCACGTCTACTATGTCTTGTATCTTGAAGCGCAGGAGGACAGATGGCTTGGAATAAAGTGTTCTAACTGTTTTTAGGACGTTGCTATCTATTAGTGTGAAAAGTTTGTCAGCAGTCATGCAGATAATTGAACTGCCACCCAAAAGCTTGAGGGGTTCACTTAATTACCATTGATCTTGATTCCCAGAGGAGCTAAGCATTTAGCCGAAAGCCTGAAGTTAAAGGTGTTCTGAAGACAACACAGCAATTCCAATCTGGTTAATAAATTGGTATTAGACTGAAGTGTTTGTGCGCGACCCATGGGGAATGTTGCTGATAAACAGGCCTTTCCTTGATTTGCTGATGTCGGACAAGGCACGGATCTCAGCATGGTTAAGGTTTTATTTGTCAGCAAATTAAGAGACGGTGCCTTGCAGTCTCCCAAATTAGCTTTTGTTCTGTTTAGCGTTATAATAAGCTGGGAACTTTTTATTCATAAAGGCTCTGGGAAAGCATATTTTTCACTATGCAATTAGAAAGACGCATGAACAAATGAAGACTCTGGTTGCTGATTCATTTTTATTGTTGTCTTATTAGATCAGTATTTTTTTCTTTTTGTTTCATTATTTTTAAAGTGTGATATTGTTTATAGCATTTTTATGAATTTGGACTTGAAAATTCAACTACAAAGCCACTAGAAAACAAAACGCTGTTTAGGTTTTAACACTGCTTCTCAGCTTGTACCAATGCAATTGGGCAATATACTGTAAATATTACCTGAAGTTCAGCTATAACCACTTGCCCTCCAGGAGATTTACCCCCCCCCCCCTTCATGACCAGGTCATTTTTTGCGATACGGCACTGTCTTATTTTAACTGACCATTGTGCGGCCGTATGATACTGTGCCCAAATAAAATTTGTCCTTTTTTTTTTTTTTTTTTTTTCTCCCCCACACAAATAGTGTGTTATTTGATCACCACTTCGTTTTTTTATTTTTTTTCATTTTTTATTTATTTTTTTTTCATTTTTTTTGCGCTGTAAAAAAAGACCAACAATTTTGTGAAAAAAATGTTTATTTTTTGCTATAAAACACATCCTTTAAAAAAAAATCTAACTACTTTATCAATTTAGGTCAATATGTATTCTGCTAGGTATTTTTGGTAAAAAAAATTCCAATAAGCGTATATCAATTTTGGTTTGAGATAATATTGTAGCGTCTACAAACTATGGAATATTTAAATGTATTTACTTTTACTAGTAATGGCGGTGATCAGCGCCTTATAGCGTGACTGTGATTGCGGTGGACCAATCGGATACTGACACTTGACACTCTTTGGGGACCAGTAACACTAATAGTGATAAGTGATACCGACAGAATGGCTGTCTGCCTTGTTTACATTGGCAGACTGTCGTTCTCCCTCTGTACCGAAAGGCTCGGCGGGTGACCCAGAAGGGTTGGATCACATACTAGGTATGTGATCCAGCGCAGCTGTGCCACTTTGCCACTTTATATCTAAGTTATATGGTCGGCAAGTGGTTAATGGTAGAAAAAAAAAATAAGTGCAATCATAGCTGCAGTAATCCAGTGTTTTTTTTTTTTTTTTTGTATCCCCTTTGAGTTTAACTTTAAAGGGGTTGTATATCTTCATGTTTTTTTTCACTGAAAAAAACACCTGTCATTGACTGGCCCAGGTTTTACTTACCTGAACCCTCGAACTTGACCCGACAAGGATGCGCTGTCTCTCTGCCCGGGGTTCTCGGCTCTTGATTGTATAAAAGATTGATAGCAGTGCAGCCATTGGCTCCCGCTGCTGTCAATCGAATCCAATGATGCAAGTGCCGGGGGCGGGGCCGAGTCCTGCATTCGGCCTCTATGGATGCTGAATGCTGGACTTGGGATCACGTCCGCAAGGTACCCCCTCCCTGGGGACTCGCTTCTCAGAGGGGGTTACCAGATGTGGGGAGGAGCCGTGAGAGCCGCCTGGGGACCCCAAAAGAACAGGTTTGGGGCCACTCTGTGCAAAACGAGCTGCACAGTGGAGGCAAGTATATGTTTGTTAGTTACAAAAATTACCTTTACAATCACTTTAAGCATAATTATAACTAGATAATATATTATACAATTTTTGTTTTTACAGTGTTTCAGTTACCAGTTACCATCTGCTATCCTGATAATTGTTTCCTTAAGTAAACCTGTCAAAAAGTTGGGCATTTCAAATTGAGCAAATTATGAAAAATTATGCTCCATGTCGGACACCATTATTATTATACAGGATTTATATAGCGCCAACAGTTTGCGCAGCGCTTTACAACATGACCATTAATTCTATCCACAGTTCAAGGTAGCAGAATTTATATGCAAATCTCAACTTTTAGTGTAAAAGCCTAGCTTGTTCTATTTGCCACCAATCCTCTGAGCCTTCCTGCTAGTCAATGGAACCACCTATGAAGGACCAGCAAGGAGCACAGGGTAAGTCTGAAAAGTTCAGAAAAAAGGCAAGCTGTGAGTGACCACTGCCTCTATCTCTACGTTTACTGCTCATGTTCACTTGCAGTTTTCACCACTGCATAAACCTTTTCTCATCACATACCCGTAAAAATAGTAGATTTTTTTTTATACTTCACATGTATCAAACTCCTGTATCGAACTGTATAATTGTATTGTAAACATATGGACTTTTGATGACACAATTCATGAATAAGATTTTATGTTGGGGGGGGGGGGGGGTCGTACAAACCTTTAAAATCATAGCAAATCAGCCCAACTCATTATTTTGCCAAAAATCAGCCTGAAGATAGTGATTGCCCCCTACGTATGTATATGGTAAAACCTATATTGTTGCATACATATAAAACATTGTAACATCACATTAGGGAGGGGTATCAGTCCAAATCTTTTGATGCTTTTGCACACCTGCTGAGTGAACAGTACACAGCTGTTTAAAACACAATGCCTTGGACGTGGTAAAAAATACAAGAGGGCACAGATTTGTTCCCTCTTGTTCTTATGCGCTGTGTTTTGAAATGACATTCCATAGTTATCAATGCAGTGGAAAGTCCTTTTTATGATGGCTGCATCGGGAAGGTGTCAAGCACTATGGGACTGCAAGAAATGCATCCAACTCGGAGTGTAATGTCTTTTTGGACATTATTCCCCCTGTGCCTCATTGCACTAATAAAACACAAAAATATATTTAAAATAACTGGATACCGTACCATTGGGGTGATCTGTGTTTGAATATGTAATGCATAGATTTAGTATAAGTAATGTTACAAGAAAAAATTGCAGTTGTATACAGTTGTAGCAGCAGCAATCGTGCATTGGGCATTGCAGCGGACTGTCATAAAATCATCTGATTAGTTATGCTGCCTTGGAGATAAGTGGTGATGGCTTGTGTGGACATGTCTTGGCTCGCTGCTTGTTTGCATCTACTAGAATAAAATGCATTTCCTAATTAATGGGCATAGCTTTCTCTTGAATGCAAGGATTTCTTGAAAGTCAGACATTCTGTGCTGCTTAATATTATGTAGATTTTAGTGCTGCCCTAATTGCTGCACTAAGTGTGGGCTTTATTGATTTAGATGTAGTGAGTCTCAAGTTTTCCATCTGACTACAAGAAATATTAATATTGTACTGTGCTTGATTGCTGTGGCAGGAACTAATGACTGTGACTAATGTGCAGGTTATCTGTATCGTTAATGGTTTTGCACTCATTAAAATACCAAAAATCTCTCAAGGAAAGAGAATATCATCTGCTTACCAGCCATGTCTCTCTGTTGTATACAAAACATTTATGATTACATGCTTGACTTGCGTGATTTAATGGGACCGTTCTTTCTGATAGTGTAAAAAATTAAGCGGATTCCTCTTATAGGTTTTAGACTCCAAAGAAAATACACACAGGCCCTTGCATGAGACGCTGGGAATTTGTCTTGGGGATTTCTCAATCTGTATGTATGTAGAAGCTCATAATCTGGATAAAAGACAGAATTTTAATACCAGGCTCTACTGTATAATTTATGAGAGGACAAATTAAAATTCAGTAGTTGGTCCATCCAGTGTAAGAGCCAGCGGGCACATTTCTAAGGATTCAAGGGACATGTGTTTCAATCAACAGCAGTGGCAAAAAGTTCTGCGCTTGATGTAATGTTTCAGGAGTTTTGGCTTTCCAGCACCTGAGGTTTCCACTACCGTATATGAAACCAGTTTGATATTCCAGAATGATAAACGGCTATTAGCAGAAAGATGTCAAAATCATCTTGGCGCCGTAAACCAAGTTTTATATTTTAGACATACACATTTATAGAACGGTGATAGGCATGTCTGTTCTTGAGTGTATTTTGGATATTTATGAAATGTATAATACTCAGAAGCCAATAAGCCTTATGTAGAGTCCTTGCAGGCTTATGCACTACAGTGCTTTGAAAAAGTATTCAAACCCCTTGAAATTTTCCACATTTTTCATGTTACAACGAAAAATCTATTTTATTGGGAATTTATGTGATAGACGAACATAAAGTGGCACATAATTATGAAATGGAAGGAGAAAGATAAATGGTGTTCGAAATGTTTTCACAAATTTTTGAGAAGTGTGGCGAGCATTTGTATTTAGCCCCCCTGAGTCAATACTTTTATAGAACCACCTTTCGCTGCAAGTCTTTTTGGGGATGTCTCTACCAGCTTTGCACATCTAGAGTGACATTTTTGCCCATTCTTCTTTGCAAAATAGCTCAAGCTCTGTCAGATTGGATGGAGTACGTCTGTGAACAACAATTTTCAAGTCTTGCCACAGATTCTCAATTGGATTTGGGTCTGGACTGTGACTGGACCATTCTAACACATACATATGCTTTGATCTAAACCATTCCATTGTAGCTCTGGCTGTATGTTTATGGTCGTTGTCCTGCTGGAAGGTGAACCTCTGCCCCAGTCTCAAGTCTTTTGCAGACTCTAACAGGTTTTCTTCTAAAAATGCCCTGTGTTTGGCTCCATCCATCTTCCCATCAACTCTGAGCAGCTTCCATGTCCCTGCTGAAGAAAAGCATCCCCACAACGTAATGCTGCCACCACCATGTTTCACGGTGGGGGGTTGTGTGTTCAGGGTGATGTGCAGTGTTAGTTTTCCGTCACACATAGCATTTTGCCTTTTAGTCCTAAAAGTAAAATTTTGGTCTCATCTGACCAGAGCACCTTCTTCCACATGTTTGCTGTGTCCCCCACATGGCTTTGCGCAAACGGGACTTCTTATGGCTTTATTTCAACAATGGCGGTCTTCTTGCCACTCTTCTATAAAGGCCAGATTTGTAGTGTGCACAACTAATAGTTGTCCTGTGGACAGATTCTCTCACCTGAGCTGTGCATCTCTGCAGCTCCTCCAGAGTTATCATGCGCCTCTTCGCTGCTTCTCTGAATAATGCTCTCCTTGCCCGTCCCGTCAGTTTAGGTGGACGGCCATGTCTTGGTAGGTTTGCAGTGGTGCCATACTCTTTTCATTTTAGAATGATGGATTGAACAGTGCTCTGAGAGCTTTTCAAAGCTTGGGATATTTTTTTATAACCTAACCCTGCTTTAAACTTCTCAACAACTTTTATCCCTGACCTGTGTGGTGTGTTCCTTTTGGCCTTCATGATGCTGTTTGTTCACTAAGGTCCTCTAACAAATTTCTGAGGGCTTCACAGAACCACTGTATTTATACTGAGATTAAATTACACACAGGTGGACTCTGTTTACTAATTAGGTAACTTCTGAAGGCAATTGGACCCACTAGATTTTAGTTAGGGGTATCGGAGTAAAGGGGGCTGAATACAAATGCACGCCCCACTTTACATATATTTATTTGTAAAAGAAAATTGAAAACCATTTATCTTCCACTTTCCAATTATGACACTGTGTTCGTCTATCATATAAAATACCAATAAAATACATTTACGTTTTTGGTTGTAACATGACAAAATGTGGAAAATTTCAAGGGGTATGAATACTTTTTCAAGACACTGTACTTCATGCATTTTAAAGCTGAGTTCCACTTGTTTTTTTGTTTTATTAAAAGTCAGCAGCTACAAAAAGTGTAGCTGCTGACTTTTAATAAAGACACTCACCTGTCCCACGGTCCAGCGATGCAGCCCCGCTCCTCTCCCCCTCCTTTCCACAGTGCCACCATAGCAACTGTGGGCACCTGGCCGTGACAGCTTGCCGCTTCACGGCTGGGCACACACTGCGCATGAGCGAGTCACGCTGTGCTCTACTAGTGGCCAGGCAACCTTCTGGGACGTGTGACGTGTCTCAGAAGTTTGCAGAGAGGGAGGGGCTGCCTAGGGGCTGAGGAGAAGTCACCTAGGCGGGCAAGAGACAGAAGCAGGAAGTGGGACAGGAAGTCCCTCTTAAAACGGGGTACCCCCCCAAAAATAAGAATTTCATGCCAAATGTGGCATGTAAGGGGGCAAGTAGTGCTTAAAGTGGAAGTTCGCTTTGTGTTTTAGATCATTTTTTGCAAAGTAAGGAAGGAACTTTGAAGAATCAGTTTCCATGTTACAGATGTGATGTGTTGAAGAAATAATCCAATACTTTTGCTTTCCGCAGGCTGATTTTATTTGTTAAAGCCTGTTTTCTTTTACGTATTCATGAAAAACTGTATATGGGGGCGCTTGTAGATGGCAGATATGTTTATATAGGCTCAAAGTGTTTCATTAGTATAGAAAACAGAGTTAGGACTTGGTTGCTATACCACATAAATCCTCAGAAAACTGGGAGTCCTCAGCATAATAGTCTGTGCGTGTGGCGCCTTCCATGACTATGATGCAGGGTCACAATGATGTGGTCACATTACGCCCATTAGTGGCACTGCTTGCTCCATACACGGTGTGGACCCGGAAGAGCCTCAAATAAGTTTCTTTATTTTAATAGGATTAGATACAATGCATCTTGGCTGCTACCAGGTCACTTTGAATTTTAGGCCCTCTGGTGCTGTATATAATTAGTTGTCTGGTGTCTTATATTGCTGCTTTCTGTTCAAATTAAATTTTATATATATATCAAATATATATATATATATATATATAGATATAACCATATATATATATATTTATATGAAAATATGTGAAAAAATTTATGTCCTTTTTTTTCCATATATAGAGCTTTCTTTTGGTGGTATTTGATCATATATTTTTTTAGAAAAAAAAACGCATTAATTGGCACTATCATGTGGCACTAATACGTGGCACTGATGAGAGTTGGCACAGACTCTACAATATATATATATATCCAATAATATATATACAAATGACACCCCAAAATAAATTCTGGCACTCCTCCTGAGTATTACGATACCACAGGTGTGGGACTTTTACACAGCCTGGATATATGGCCCTGGAGCACCAGGACAATGACACGTGACACTGACGTGGCACTGATATGGCAATGATGACAGGTGGATGGGGACAGGTGGATGGGGTGGATGGGGACAGGCACTGATGACATGTGACACTGACAGATGGCACTGAAAATGATGGGGCACTGATGACAGGTGGATGGTGACAGGTGGATGGGGACAGGTGGATGGGGTGGATGGTGACGGGTGGATGGTGACGGGTGGATGGTGACGGGTGGATGGTAACGGGTGGATGGTGACGGGTGGATGGTGACAGGTGGATGGTGACAGGTGGATGGTGACAGGTGGATGGTGACGGGTGGATGGGGTGGATGGTGACGGGTGGATGGGGACAGGTGGAGACATGTGGATGGTGACAGGTGGATGGTGACAGGTGGATGGGGACAGGTGGATGGGGACAGGTGGATGGGGACAGGTGGTGACAGGTGGATGGTGACAGGTGGATGGGGACAGGTGGAGACAAGTGGATGGTGACAGGTGGATGGTGACAGGCGGATGGTGACAGGTGGATGGGGACAGGTGGATGGTGACAGGTGGATGGTGACAGGTGGATGGCGGCAGGTGAATGGGGACACAGATCGCACATTTAGTTTTTTTTTTTTTTTTTTTTCTTTATTACGGCGCTGCAGCCGTTGTTCTCTCTCACCCCACACGCTGTCTGTGTGAGGAGAGAGAGCGGCGCTGACAGATGATCTCATATGTTTCCATATGAGATCATCTCTCATTGGACACGCCGATCTCACTGTGACCGGCCGTGTCCGACGGACACGGCCAGCACAGAACTTCCCCGATGCGCGCTCTCAGGACGTCCTCCCTGCAGGGAGCGTCCGCGCTGCAGCCGTCTTTCGGCTATAGCGCGGGCGCGAAGAGGTTAAGATTTTTTATTTTATTTATTTTGCTATCTACTTAGTAAAGACGGTGACAGCCAGGCAGCTTGCATGTTTTTAAAAGGTCAGCAATGGCCCCCATATTTCTGTACAGGTTTCATTTTTAGCTGGGCAGAAAAACGCACAGATGCTGTGGTCAGGAGTTGATAATAAAGTGGTATAGTACTGAAGTTAACAAGGAAATCCTGACATCGATGGTAATGTGTATACATGTGAGATCTTTCAAAATTAATTTCTCATTAAAATATCTGTGCATAATAACCTGAAGCCCAAGTTGGCAGAAGAAGCTTGGATATGGATAGCTTGGGGATAATTAAGGTTAGGTTAAGCATGTATTAATGAAGGCATTTAGAAGTCTAATCTATTGAGTGTACACGGCTCCTGAATTTAATGTGTTTCCTCTGTAGTAGAACTGCTTAGGGGTTACAGTAAAGGGGTTGGGTGTGCTTGAGATTTGTATGTAATTGCACACAGTGGGCTTGGATAAAAAAAATCGCCATATCTTTAGAAGTAGACTAAATGTTACATACAGTACAATGTTATGTACAGTTTCCATTTCCCTTCTACCTTGCTTCCACTACTTAATGTGCATCTATATGTGCAAACATAGGCCAAAAGTAGTTAACTGGCTTTCTATTCAGTAGGATTACTTAGTAAATAGCTGTGTAGAATGTTCTCTTTATACCTGTGTCTGCCTGTGTAATTTTAGATTAATATAGAGTTGCTATTGTCAAATAAGAGATTTTGTATGTAAGCCAATAAATGAGGTGCCAAATGATTTGGACCATTGCAAGTACAGAAGATATAAATACAATTTGTTGTCTCTCTGGTATGTATGCTGAACCATAGAAGTTGATTTACTGGAGAGTGCAAAATCCGGTGCAGTTGTGTATGTTAGCCAATCGGCGTCTAACTTCAGCTTGTTCAATTAAGCTATGACACAAAGAAAAAAAAAAAAAATAAATAATTGGAAGCTGATTGTTTTCTATGCAGAGCTGCATCAGATATTTCACGCTACAGTTTTCGTAAATCAACCCCATAGTCTCCTCTCTATAAACTAGTTTTAATTATAGGTTTAAGGGTCCCCTAAACATAAATCTGGACATGCTGATTTGTGTGTTTTCTGGGGACATTTATTCTTGTATGTTTAGTTAAATTGACCCATTGCTGTGTGTGTTTGTGGCAAAATCGATCAACTCTCCTAATTACAGAAAAACAAATGTTTTTCAATAATTGGGGTCCCTTCATTGCTATTCGTTAGAGAATTTCTAAGCTATCAGTTAGGGTAGTATTGCTGATAGTAGTATCCATTTATATTTTTATTTTTATCTTTATCTATCCACTTCAGCTCCGGAAGAATTTACCCCCTTCCTGACCAGAGCTCTTTTTGCGATACGGCACTGCGTCGCTTTAACTGACAATTGCGCGATGTTGCACCCAAACAAAATTGATATCCTTTTTTCCACACAAATTCTTTTGGTGGTATTTGATCACCTCCTGCGGTTTTTATTTTTTGCATTCTAAACAAACTGTGGGACAATTTTGAAAAAAACACAATATAATAAATATCCCCCAAAAAATATAAAAAAAAAAAATTTTCTTCCTCAGTTTAGGACGTTACGTATTTTTCTACATATTTTTGGGTAAAAAAAATCGCAATAAGCAAATATTGATTGGTTTGCATAAAAGTTATAGCATCTACAAAATAGGGGGATATGGCATTTTTATTATTATTAGTAATGGCGATCTGCGATTTCTATCGTGACTGCGGCATTGCTTCGGACAAATCGGACACTTTTGACACTATTTTGGGGCCAGTGACATTTATACAGCGATCAGTGCTATACAAATGTGCTGATTACTGTGTAAATGGCACTGGCAGGGAAGGGGTTAAACACTAGGGGGCGATCAAGTGGTTAAATGTGTTCTAGGGAATGATTCTAACTAGGGGGGGGGGGGGTGGGCTCACTACGACATGTTGCTAGACAGAACAGGGAAATGCCTTGTTTACATCTCCCTGTTCTGCCGCTCCGTGTCAAGATCCCGGGCCCCGGGTGGACATCGAGGCACACCCAGTAAGCCGTGCCTTTTTAAAGAGGGCGTACAGGTACACCCAATTTGCCCAGACGTGCCATTGTGCAAACGTACATTGTGTGCTGGTCTGCAATGGGTTAAGATATACAGGATACAATCATAAATGACACTGTGTCGGCAGTGTCATTGTTGCACATTTTGGAGACTAGGGAGATTTCTGAATTTCCTTGATTAGTGCTACAAAAGTCTTTTAGAAAAAGAGAGGAAGGTTGGGACTTTAAATAAAACACATGGCTACAATCAGGTAAAATAGTAAATATACAGTAACGTGTTTATTTACTGATACAAATATGTATGCATTGGATCATGAGAAAAATGCAGTATAAAAAATTGTAATGCGGATATACAACACATAAGATCCTATATGTACACATGCTCCAACATAGTATAGTCATGTGTAATGTTGATTTTTTTAGCTTCAACCTCCAAAGACAATTAAAGGTAGATCGTAGTTCAAAAGACACATGTAGGTGATCTGATGGTAGGCATATAATTGTGGTGACCTAGCATCAAACAATCTCTACGTGTTTCGTGGATTTATTCCACTCATCAGGAGCAGATGCTGGGTACATATACATATACATATACATGTATCAGTAAAAATACATAACCAATGTGATCTAATGGTTTGTCCCGAGTAAAAAGGCGGGGGAGGAAAGCGGTATCCCCCATTCTTACTTGCAAATCAACATATAAATTCCCAATGGGGTGCTAGGATTTTATTTTTATGTATTTTTACAGATGCACGTAGATGTACCCTGCATTTACTCCTGATAAGTGGAAGATATCCATGAAACGCGTAGTGATTTTTGATGCTATATCACCACAATCGTATGCCTACCAACAGATCACTTACGGTCTTATGAGCTATAGCTACCTTTACTTTTTGAAGCTATAAATCAACACCATTGTACATGACTATACTATGTTTAAACGTGTGTACGTATGATTTTATTATGTGTTTATATATCAGTATTACTATTTTTTTTTTTTTTACAGTATTTCTTTCTCATGATCCAATGTGTACATATTTGTATCAGTAAATAAACACGTTACTGTATATTTACTATTTTACCTGACTGTAGCCATGTGCTTCATTTAACCACTTTCCGACCGGCGCACGACGATGTACGTCCCTTTTTTGAAGAGGGATATCTCGGTAACGGCAGCAGCTGCTGCCACAACCGAGATATCCATCTCTTCAGGCGCCAGTCGGCATTCCGATAATGGTGGTCATCGCGGCGGATTCACCGCGAGATCACCGTTATCGGCGGTGGGAGAGGTGCCCCCCCTCCCGCCGCTCTCCCGCGCCTTCTGCCGCTTACCGGAACCGTCGGCAGCGGCGGAGGCGATCGGGTCCTTTCCCCTCCTGTGCATAGAGATGAGTGACGCTAAGATGGCCGCCACTCATCTCTATACCATAGGAGGGCGGAAGCGACGTCAAAAACGTCACTTCCGCCCATACGTCTTAAAGAGGAATTTACAAATGTCATTTTTTTAAATGACATTTTTTTTTTTTTTTTTTTTTCATTAAAGTCCAAATATGAAATCTGAGGACTTTTTGACCCCAGATCTCATATTTAAGAGGACCTGTCATGCTTTTTTTTCTATTACAAGGAATGTTTACATTCCTTGTAATAGGAATAAAAGTGAGCCAATTATTTTTTTTTTTTTTTAAAACAGTGTAAAAATAAATAAAATCAAGAAAAATAAATAAGAAAAACAAAAAAAATTTTTTTTAAAGCGCCCCGTCCCGACGAGCTCGTGCGCAGAAGCGAACGCATACGTGAGTAGCGCCCGCATATGAAAACGGTGGTCAAACCACACATGTGAGGTATCGCCGCGATCGGTAGAGCGAGAGCAATAATTATAGCTGTAGACCTCCTCTGTAACGCAAAATATGCAACCTGTAGAATTTTTTAAACGTCGCCTATGGAGATTTTTGAGGGTAAAAGTTTGATGCCATTCCACGAGCGGGCGCAATTTTGAAGCGTGACACGTTAGGTATCAATTTACTCGGCGTAACATTATCTTTCACAATATATAAAAAAATTGGACTAAATTTTACTGTTGTCTTATTTTTTTTATTCAAAAAAGTAAATTTTTTCCAAAAAAAGTGCGCTTGCAAGACCGCTGCGCAAATACGGTGTAAAAAAAAGTATTGCAACAACCGCCATTTTATTCTCTAAGGTGTTAGAAAAAAAACAATATATAATGTTTGGGGGTTCTAAGTTTTTTTTTTTCTAGCAAAAAAAACTGTTTTAAACATGTAAACACCTAAAATCCAAAACGAGGCTGGTCTTAAAGTGGTTAAAGTCCCAACCTTCTTCTCTTTTTAATCTTCAACAGGGATGGAGACATATGACTCTAAGCCATTGTCTCGTTTTAAAGTCCCACCAATTCCCCTTTTTAGCTAAAAGTCTGGTATAGGTGTCAAGGATAATGCGCTTTACACCCCATCACTTTAGTCCCCCAAAGGAACTTGCAAAATAATATCCCTAATGCACTCATTATGATCAATGTTTAAAAGGTTTTTGAAAGGAATACACTTTACCATTATGTTTTTGGATTGTGGGAGGAAGACCCAGATACCTGAGGATTTCCTAGAAGCAACACAGCCTCTGTTCAGACATTGTCCCAGGAGGATTTAAATCTAGGAGCCAACAGCTTGAAAAATGAGTACTTTGTGCATAACCACATAACCTGCTTTTGAAGGGATTTGCAACATCCTGGGTCAGATAAAGAAGCCCAAAATGCATATGAGCTTATATGTTGGTTTTACTAGTATTTAATGCTTGCCCATGTAAAGCCCTTTACTCTGCTCAATGTCGGCTTACACATCATTGTTCAGTTTCCTTTTCTTTTAACGTCTCTAACACCAGCTGGATGACTTTTTTTTTTTATTTTTTTTTTTTTATTCTGTACCATGAGGAGATTCAAAGTTATCAGTTGGAAGTATTTTTATTTGCTGCCGTTTTGTTGGGAATTGGAAAATATTGAGCTTTGGATTAAAGAGACTTTCATGTATCCGATTATGAAATTTTCTTATTTATATTAGCAGGTTATGTGCACTCTGCTAGGTTGACATTTTGTAAGCACCTGTAAGAACATCTATTACGGGTGGAACATATAACCTGTTCCCGAAGGTGAACTTATCCATATACAGCTAGAGACGTTTTTTTGCACGCGTTTAAAACATTTTAGGCCTGAAGATTACTTCAAACCCCCACACGTCTATCATATCGTATATACTCGAGTATAAGCCGACCCGAATATAAGCCAAGGTACCTAATTTTACCAGAAACAACTGGGAAAACTTATTGAATCGAGTATAAGCCTAGGGTGAGAAATGCGCAGCTACTGTTTTGCAGCCATAGGTCCCCCAAACTTCAAACTTGGTAGTTAAGACAAAATTTGTGGTCTCTGGACCCAAAGGGTCCCGAAATAACATTGCTGCAGATGGACACAGTTGACCGACTTTGGGGCCCTGTATTTCGGGGTCACATGGTGCTAGGAACCCCATCTTGGATATGTTGTAGTGCTAGTTCCACTAGGCTTGAATACCAAATTTGGGGTTCCTAGCACCAAGTGTCCCCGAGATATGGGGCCCCAAAATCGGGTCGGAAAATGTCAAGCACTTCTGCAGCAGAGAATGACATTTTCCGAACCGACTTTGGGGCCCCGTATCTCAAACCAATCAATATACGCATATTGCAATTTTTTTTTTTTTTTTTACCAAAAACATGTAGAAGAATACGTATCGGCCTAAACTGAGGAAAAAAAAAAATTTTAATATATTTTTTTGGGTATATTTAGTATAGCAAAAAGTTAAAAAAAAAAAAAAAAAAAAAAAAAAAAAAATATATATATATATATATATATTTTATTTTTTTTAAACTTGTCACTCTTCTTTTGTTTATAGCGCAAAAAATAAAAACTGCAGAGGTGATCAAATACCACCAAAAGAAATCTCTATTTGTGGGGACAGAATTATAACAATTTAATCTGGGTACAGTGTTGTATGACCGTGCAATTGTCATTCAAAGTGCGACAGTGCTGAAAGCTGAAAAATGGCTAGGGCAGGAAGGGGGTGAAAATGCCCTGTACTGAGATGGTTAACTACAGGTGTTTTGTGTTAGGTGTTTGATTTGATATACGCCTTTTAAATAGCTTGTATTGTGAGCATTTCAATTGTTGTGAACAAGCATGGTTCTTTTCGTGTGAAACGTGTCAACTGATCATCATTGCAATTTTTTTGTCTGGCTCATAACAATAAAGAAATGTTTACAGCATCTTTTGGATTCAAGTGAGAGATTCTTACGCAGAGAGAGTTTGACTCTCTGCCTCCTTGCAGCTTCCCAAATTATCCTCCGCAAATCATTCTGTGCTTAATATGCCTATTATGGCTGAAGAACCGGCAGAGGTTATCAGACTTCTGCCTTCACATAAGTCCCTGGGCCCTGATGGTTTACCTTATTCTTATTCCCATCCCCAATTTCTCCATGCCCATATTAGTCATCCTGATACCAGTCCCTGATAATTACCGCCCCATTGCATTATTACATTTGGATTATAAACTTCTTGCAAACAGACTCACTACTACTCCCATCCTTAATGAACAGGGATCAAGTGGGTTTTGTCCCTACCAGACATGCAGATGATAACACCCGACGAACTATGGCTCTCGTAGATCTTCTTACTAAAACTAAATGCCCTGCCCTGGTTCTAAGCCTAGATGCCCAAAAGGCTTTTTATGTTTGCTATTTTGTCTCACTATGGTTTCATGGTCCATTTTATCCACGCTCTACGAGCATTATATTCCTTTCCCACTTCCCAGGTACAACTTGCCTCCCATCTGTCACGGCCATACTCCCTGAGCATTGGCACTAGGCAGGGCTGCCCCTTCTCGCCCTTGCTCTTCATTCTCAGCTTGGAGCCCTTGGCTGCTGCCATTCGCTCTCATCCGGACATTCGAGGAGTGTGATTGTGACAGAGGGAGTATAAGCTATCCCTTATTGCTGATGATGTACTGTTAACATTAGATCATCCACTTACTTCCCTCCCTTTATTACATAAGGGTGTAAAAACCTTTGGCGCCTTATCAGGCTTTAAGATTAACCCCACCAAAACTGAGGCCCTCCCCATAAACATTTCTCCGCCTCTCCAGCTAAATTTCAGGTATAATTGGTGCTCCCATGTGCTCAAATACTTGGGTGTTTATCTAACCCCTTCCTATTCTACCCTTTATCAGGCCAACTTTCCTCCCTTATTTGCAGAAATTAATCGATAATTGAAACATTGGCCTACCCTCCGTTTCTCTCTCCTTGGAACAATTAATGTGCTTAAAATGTCCATACTTCCAAAGTTGATTATATCTGTTTAAAACACTTCCAGTCCCGTTATCCCAACTGAAATTGCTTCAAAGAACATTCCTCAATTTAATTTAGAATAATGATTCCCATAGGATTGCTGGGTTGGTGGTCCAGTCTTTAAGATCTAGAGGCGGTTTGGGGGCTCCGGATGTACTGAAATATTATGCTACAAATCTGAGCTATTATTTCTTGGCCATCACGCTGTGCCCAAATAGATGGTCTGAGTTTGAAATGGGAATACTGTCCCCTGTACACCCATGCTTTGTTATGGTCAGCTTCAGATAGACCTATGCCTCAATTAAGGTGTCTTTGTCTGGCCCCAATGTTATTTACCTTATCAGTCTGGAAAAGATTTCATGGCACGTTCTCCCTCTCCCTGGAGTTTTACTATGCCATTTAGCTCATTCATTGAGCTGTACACTTTTTATCCTTTTCGGATCTACAATCTAAATATCAGGTTCCAAAATCCCTTTTTTATTCCTACTTGCAAATTAAAAACAATTTCCTCGCCAAGTTCTCTATTCAAGCTGCTCCCTCGAATTTTCACCTCCCTGCAGTCGAAAACAAATGTCCATTTTTGATACACTAATGGTTAGAAAACGAAGGATCTTAGAACCTTCTTTTCCCAAGAATTTTATTTTTAATTTTTTTTTTTTTTTTTTACATTCTACCCATATATGACCAGCTTAACAGAGCTTAAATTTTGGCACATTTGGAGCAATGAATAAATTGGGGGCATCAATGAAGCCTGCACAAGTCATTGACCTCTTACAAATTAGAGGAGGTCTGCACAATTATTAAAATAATTCCCAGGTTCCTATGGGACTGAACACATTAAATAACCAATTACTGCTCCCTGACTCCTCTATGTATACCTGAAACCACAAGGGAAGTCATGCATACATGCTTGCGTGTGTATCTGTATTATTGTATTATTTGTTCCATCAATCGTGTGCGTAGTGCATAACACAGCATGTTTTTTTTTTATTTATTTTTTTTATTTGCAGTGGATTTACTGGGCTTGTCTGCAGCCTGTGATGCCTTGGACCAGCACAACCTTAAGCAAAATGACCAGCTTATGGACATCCTTCAAATTATTAATTGCCTAACTACAATTTATGACCGGCTGGAGCAAGAGCACAACAACCTGGTGAACGTTCCTCTTTGTGTGGACATGTGCCTGAACTGGCTCCTGAATGTTTATGACACGTGAGTGATGTTATACTGTGACCATAATCAACATATGTATGTACAGGGTTAAAATTATGAAATGTTACCTTTTTTGTTCATTTATACTAGCAGAAAGACAGCAGAAGATTAGAGATCACTGTATGCAGCTAAATGACTTTTCAGCATAAAATCACATAATATGCACTCTCGACTTCTCAAGCATAGTGCAAATGATTGCTTGCCCTGTCCTAGCCTATTTCTGTTTAACATGATTTAATAGCTGATGAGCCATTTCAGGTTTATTCTTAAAGAAAGCTATTATACAATATACATAGACCCATATATACGGTATAAATATATACACACAAGTTTTTTTTTTTTTTTTTTATAAATTAAAGTGGTTCTAAAGGCTGAAGGTTTTTTATGCATTAGGTTAAAAAAAAAAACCCCACCTGCGTGCAGTTCCACCCTCAGCCCCCTATACTTACCTGAGCCCCATCTCGATCCAGTGATGTGCACTAGAGAAAGCGGTTCTCCCAGATCTCTCTCGCCTCATTGGCACAGCGCTGCTGTCAATCACTGCCAGTGGGCCAATGAGGAGAGAGCAGTAAATTGACACAGCGTGCGTCTCTGGAGCGAACCTGTGCGAGTGCCCTCATAGCAAGGGGCTTGCTATTGGAGGCACTCGACAAGAGTGAGGGGTCAGGACTTGCAGATGGGAAGAGCCAGGACAGGTAGGCATAATGTTGTTGTGTTTTTTTTTTTTTTTTATAAGAAATATTTCCTTTTAGAATCACTTTAATATTCTCAAAACTGTAAAAAAAAAAAACCTTGGCAAGCGAAAACACGTTTATTAGTCTGCCTAAACATGTATGTATTTCAAATAGGATTTCTTTAGGTTTTTTTTTTTTTTTTTCTCTTAATGTACAGAATAATCTAGAGACAAACTATCACACAGAATAAAATAACTAAAAATACAGGGGAAAAGATTTAAGCAGGTAGCAACAAAATAAGAAATAAAATACAGCACGAAGCCCACAAGTTGCCATTTTAAAAAGATGTATCAATATATCACCTGTTAACGTTCTTAACAGATCCCTTTGTGACTACATATTTTTTTTTTTGAGCAAATAAGGGCTTGCTACCACTTGAATCTGTTCAGAATAATTGTTTAATATTAGGGATTTGTTATCGTTAATTATAGGGTTCAATGTGATGCACATTTTAAAGTGACGCTGTTGCTATACAAAAAAACGTTCAACCTGTTAAAGACAGGACATGTTTTCCTTTCCTGCAGCCTGCGATGCCAAACTCCCTTCTGATGCTAAGAACCATTCTGCTGATACTTGTGCTGAAACTGACACTTCTGGAAGTGTCAATCTCCTTGTTCCCCCCACAGCTCTCACTGGTTTATCTCTCTGACCTCCAGCTATTACAGGATATTGCAATAGCGTGGAGGTCAACAGGAGAAACAAGTGATGCTCACATTCAATGTGGTCTTGAGCATACGAGGAGCGCAACATTCCGGGCCGCAGAAAAGCTGAATTTGTATTGTCTCCTTTTTACAGGTATGGCTGGGTTGAACTTTTACATAGCAACATGGTTGGTGACATTAACAGTGATATGATGGACTCAACCACTTCAGCCCCGGAAGGTATTACCCCCTTCCTGACCAGAGCACTTTTTACAATTTGGCACTGCGTCGCTTTAACTCGTAATTGCAAAGAAAAACGATCATGCAAATGCGTCCTTTTTTCCCACAAATGGAGCTTTCTTTTGGCGCTATACACAAAAAAGAGCGACAATTTAAAAAAAAAAAAAAAAATAAAAATTTTTTTTTTACTTTTTTGCTATAATAAACATCCCCAAAAATGTTTTTTAAAAAAAAACAAATCTCTTCATCCGTTTAGGCCAATATATATTCTTCTACATATTTTTGGTAAAAAAAATCACAATAAGCGTATGTTGATTGGTTTGCGCAAAAAGTTATAGCGCCTACAATCAATGGGAAAGATTTATGGCATTATTATTATTTTATTTTTTTTACTAGTAATGGCGGTGATCTGCAATTTTTATCGGTATTGTGGCAGGCAGATCAGACACTTTTGACAAATTTTTGGGACCATTAACATTTATACAGCGATCAGTGCTGTAAAAATGCACTGAATTTTGTGTAAATTACACTGGTAGGGAAAGGGTTAACACTAGGGGTGATCAAGGGGTTAAATGGGTTTTCCCTCAGTGTGTTCTAACTGTATGGGGATTGGACTGAGTAGAAGAGGAGACATTTTGCTGTTCCTACTTACTAGGAACAAACATGTCTCCTCTCCTCTGACAGCACAGAGATCTGTGTGTTTACACACACAAATCCCCCTGCTGGCGTGCGTGCATACCCTCTGGCGGCTCTTAAAGGAACCCCATATATGTACTGAGTTTCTCGCAGCGGTGCCATTGTGCCGCAGTATATGTACGCGAGCCGGTCGGGAACTGGTTAATGCCAGTCAGTTGCAAACTGAGAACCTTTTGAATCCTGTTCACTTCTAAAGCAATAGTGTACAGTATATGGAGGTAAGGAATGTCAGAAAAATATGCTAATTGTGATAAATTTCCATTCATTAGAATTATGAGATATGAATGTTTTGCATGATTTGATTTTCTTGTTTTTTTTCATTACATTTTGATTTATTCATTGAAAATCTTTGCATGTTTTCTTAACCGCAAGTTAAAAATCTTTATCAACCTATATTGGGTAGAACCTAGAAATTATATATTAAGTAATACCAGTGTGCATTATGCCAAAAAATCCAATAAAATGCCTATTTGTTTACCATGGGTTATTTGTTCTCCTTCAAGCCCAATTGAAAGCAATGGGAGACTGACTGCTTCAAAAGCTATTTGTAGCCAATTTCAAATAATCGCTTAAGCCGCCCTCAATTGATTTCAGTGGGGCTTCCCACCCACTGCTAATTGCAAGGAACCCATGCTGAGCTTTCTGCAGCTAATTGCAAACTGCACCATCTGAAAATGTTAAAGGGTCTTTAAACCGTATTAAAGTCTCTTTCTTGAGTCCTTTTCCAGGACAGAATCTGAGAAAGGGATCCTCCCACCTGAAACAGGAAACGCATTATCCACCATTATCCAAAAGTGCCACATACCTCTGTGCCTCAGTTCTTATGTTTCCTCCGGACCAACAGGAACATCACATTTTTTAAATTTTTTTAATTTTTTTTTTACATCCAAGCCATCATTCTTGTTACAGGAGGCTCCTTGTTTGGCTGCCTCCCCACGGTCTCAGTGGAGATGTTCTGTGTCCCCCCCCCACGATCTACACCACAGCCCACTAGGGGTAGACAACAGCCTCCCAGGTATATCTCCTGAAGCTGCATTTCTTCCTGCCCAAAAACTCCCTGGGGTGCCATCTGCTCCAGGTGAACCGTGGGGGGTAGCAAGATGGTGCCACGGGAGGGAGTTCTGGTTTTACCTCTCTTCCGACAGTATGCTTCCTCTGACACAATTCTGCCTTGCGTCTCTTCCACCAAACACTTAACATGCAGAGTGACGTCACTTCCAGTCTCGGGAGTCAAGTTCGATTTTGGCAGTGCGGCCCCTCTACAGGCCTCAAAGGCACCAGGAACATGCAAAAATAGCACCTAGGAAATTGTGGCAACCGGGAGAAATTCCCCAAGTTGGTGTGTACCTCTCCACCAATACATATCGAGGGGCTGGAGCAGACAGCTTAAAGTGCCTCATGCGGACAGCCATCTTCAAGCTGACAATGTCAGACGCCACTCCATCTTCCTGCCCTGCAGGTCCTGCTAGTCAGGATGGCTCCAAGGTATGCAAGGGGTCAACACTGGGAACCTGTCTCTGTACCTATTCACTACTCAAGTCTTGCTGCATAGTGGTTTTGATGGTTTCCTGTTCATTCACCCATGGGGTTCTATGTCCCTCTTTTGCAGACTAAGGCAAGAAGGGTAGAACCAGAGGCTCACATTCTCCTTCCAAGTATCGCAATTCTTGCGAGAACAAAATGGCACCTGGATGGACCAAACCCCCTTGCCAAAAGTGTATAAAAAAGCTAGTAGCAAAAGTCTCCTTATGGACGCTTAAAAGGCTTAGTCTACTCAGTAAAAGTAGACATGTCGGCTACTTTTCTTTCCTCTATTTTCGGTCCAGTTCAAAACCTGCAAACACAGACCGTGACAGGCACTACAGCAGACCTTTCAGTCAACCAGCCCTCCATTCCATTATGTAGCTTAGAAGACCTCAACAGACAAGAGGACGGCGATAGAAGCCCCAGTCCGATTAGAAAGAGAGGGAATACTCCAATTCCATTGAAAAGGAAATAAGATCACAAAAATGTATCTTCATAACGGAAGCCATGGAAGAGTTGCTCATACCTATATCAGACACATTGGGCATCAAAGAGGAAAACGCCAAGCTATCTCTTCAAAACAAAATGTACAAGGGTTCCAGCCCAAAAATCCATGTACTTTCCTAGTCCACCAGTCATTGAAAAACCTCATCAAGCAAGAATGGGCAGACACCGAAGAAAACGTTCACTCCAACCTCCATAAAATGTAGATACCCATTCTCTGAAAAGAAAACACAGAGCTCTAGGCCAAATGCCTCCTTTATCCAAAATATCGAACAAGACCAATCTGTCATTAGAGGACACGGGCACTCAATGAACAAAAAGGCTGAGGCTTTGTAAAATAAAATAAAAAGGCCTGTAAAGCGGGTGCAGTCGGTATCAATCCGGCCATAGCCTCTATTTGCCTCACCCAGACACTCAGTCTCCGTCTTAACCATTTTCAGAACCACCTCTAAGCTGGCACACCCAGAGAGGACCTAATAAAAACTATACCAACAACCAAAGAAAGCCGCAGCCATTATTGCGGATTCTTCAACCAGAGCCGCAAAGGTCACTTTTCAGTCAACGGTCTCCAATTCAGCCTTGAGGGGAGATGCCACATCCAAGACCAAGTTATGTGGGATACCATTCTCTGGGAAATTACTGTTAAGGCCCAAACTGAAATTGGTACTTGACGGGTCAGCAGATAGGAAAAAAGCATTCCTCCCACCCAGGAAAAAACAAAACAAGAGTTCCTTTCATCCATAACGTCAGTAAAAAAAGAAGCAAACTGAGTCCAAGAAAAGGTCATCTTTCCCCAACCGGAAGGGCAGAGGGGTTCATCCTCAAACCCCTTGCCACCACCACCCCCCAAGAAGAAATGGATGCATACCTGTGGGTGGAAGACTAGCCGCATGTTTAAGTCAATGGCAGACAGTAACCGTAAACAAATTTTGTTCTCAACTCCATCCTAAAGGGATGCTAATTCAATAGGGGCAATAGAATTTACTGGCACTCAGCAGACGCCTCATTACATTCTAAGAGACCAAGAAAAAGCAGCAGGGTTGCGATCTATATCTGGAAGAACTCCTAGCGCAACAAGTAATTTACATTTGTCCCCCCAGTAGGGTTCTATTCACACATCGTCCCCAAGAGGAGACCCTCTGGGAAATTCAGACTAATCCTGAACCTCAAGCCCTTAACCACCTGCTTACTGGGCACTTAAATCCCTCTCCTGCTCAGACCAATTTTCAGCTTTCGGCACTGACGCACTTTGAATGACAATTGCGCGGTCATACAACACTGTACCCAAATTAAATTTTTTATTTTTATTTTTCCCACAAATGGAGCTTTCTTTTGGTGGTATTTAATCACAGCTGGGGTTTTTATTTTTTGCTAAACAAAAAAAGATGGAAAATTAAAATAAAAAATAAAAATCATGTTTAATAGTTTGTTATAAAATTTTGCAAACAGGTCATTTTTCTGCTTCATTGGTATGCGATGATGAGGCGGCGCTGGTGGGCACTGATAGGCGGCGCTGGTGGGCACTGATAGGCGGCGCTGGTGGGCACTGATAGGCGGCGCTGGTGGGCACTGATAGGCGGCGCTGGTGGGCACTGATAGGCGGCGCTGGTGGGCACTGATAGGCGGCGCTGGTGGGCACTGATAGGCGGCGCTGGTGGGCACTGATAGGCGGCGCTGGTGGGCACTGGTGGGCACTGAAAAGGTGGCGCTGATGTGCAGCACTGTAAAGGCACATTGTGGGCACTGGCGCTAGTGGGCACTGACAGTTGGCGCTAGTGGGCACTGACAGGTGGCGCTAGTGGGCACTGGTAGGCGGCACTTTTATAGGGCACAGGTGGACACCATGGACCCTGGGCACATTGCAGTGAGAGGGACTGATGTCCCTCTCACTGCCGCCGGTGATATGCTTTTTATTTTTCTCCTCGCACTGTCAGCGCGAGGAGGAAAAAAAGCCGATTACCGGCTCTGTTATTATCACATGATCAGCTGTCATTGGCTGACAGTGGCCGGGACGACGTCAATAGACATTGTCCCGGCATCTTAGATCCGCGCTGTAGCCGTCATTCGGCTATAGCGCGGATCTCTGGTAGTTAAACAATACAGTAGAATATAAAAGGTTTAGATTTTGGAATCCATATATTTCAACAGAAATATCCTTCCGCCGGGAGCTTTCATAGCAGCCTTCGATCTCTGATACCTACTTGCATATCCCGATCAGAAGGGACCATCATCGGTATCTGAGATTTGTAATCAAGGAACCACAACCCACTATACACCTACAATATACTTCTCTACCATTCGGCCTCTCATTGACCCCCAGGATATTACAGAAATTCTGACAGAAGCCCTGAAGAAACTACAACTGGAGGGCATTGACGATGATTTTTTTTTTTTTTAAGCAAACATTGTAGTGCAAGCATCCACCTAGATAGCATCATTGCCACAAACTCTACATTCCACCTATTGGCCAATAAAGATTTCCCAAGTGTATCTCACTACAAGCTGATACTAGACGCCAATTGTATCACCTTTAATTTAGGAAGTGGCAAATTAAAGCCACGAAACTGGTTTTATTTGGTGAAATAAAGTAGTTGGAAGTTATCGCTTCTCGGCCTTTTGGCTAAGATCAAGTGTAGTATCTGTTCTTATCAGTTGCCAGGAGGTGGCGCTTGCTTCTGTCCCTGTTCTATGGCGAGGTGGAGCAGGGGTGGCGGTTGCTATGCAAAACCTGCTGATGTTAAGGTGACCTGGAGCGGTTCGTAGCTGAAAGGGAAGCCTTCTGATGGGGATGGAGAACCACTGGGTTGGCGCTGAAGGGTTGAGTCCCTGGCCTTTTAGCCTGGATTGTGGTGGCTCTAGCTCTGGTCAGTTTTTCATGATGGAGCACTTGCTCCTCCTTATGGGTGGGAGGAGCGGTTAGTACACCATGAATGTAATTGGGAGGGAGTGACGGAGCGATGGTGGAGCCTTTCGAGGTCGGGCTCTCACTAAGCTTCCAGATCTCCATTCCTTTCTGCCTGGGGTGGGGGCTGCCGTGGTCTGGGCTGGGGGTCAGGGTTGCTACGAAAAGCCAGTGGTGAATGTGCCCCTGAAGTGGCAGTTCAGGGGTGTCGTTTTTTCACTGTGATGGAAGTCACTTTGAATTATGGCACCATGGTCACTTCACCACTACACACGGTTTTCGCACCTGCCTCTAGGCCCGAGCCTTTTGGCTAGGACCAGGGGAAATTTTTATTCCTGGCCGGAGGGCCGGCCATTGTATTTCACAATGCTCACTTTCCACTCACTATCCCATCTTCCTTCTCCCCAATTTATTTTTATTTATCCCTGTGTTTGTCACTTTTTTTGTATTTTTTTGTTTGGTGTTGTCACAGTTTGTCACAGTGTGATGAGTAGGGTGTTAGGTCCTCGGGCCAACCCTGAAAGTCTTGGGATGGGGGTGGACATGGCCTTCTGGTTTAGCTCACCTCCTCTCATGGGGTCTCCCTTCGGGGGAGCCCCACCTAGTACTTGGGTGGGTCTGTTTCGGCAGACCCTCCAGAGAATGGAGTCCGTCTGGTTTTGGCCAGATGGACCATGTGAAGTACCTCAGTCCCCGTCTGGAGCCTAATGCCCTGGGGGATCAGGGTAAGGTCCATCCCTAGGGAGGACAGTGTAACACCCGTTGCACGTTTTGTGTTTCACTCTTTGTGTGTGCACTCTTTTTGGCACCGGGTGGAGTTTTTGTTTCACACGCCACTGGCTTTTAAGAAAAAAAAAGTTGGAAGTTTTACTAAAGCAGACAACTTGTGCCTATCCTTTGAACAACCACATCGGGCACCTCTACCAATCGAACTACCAAGGGGTCCTTTTTGCGCAGACTCTACCACTTCGTTCACCCATCTGAGCACCCCCAAAGCGTACCCAGGATGGGAATGCCCGAGGCATAGAGAGCAACGACACTGACCCTACGATGAGACAGGTTTTCTTCACCAGGCGCACTAGGAAGGCCACGCCCCCCCCTGTTGGAGGGTTACCGCAGTCTCAGCAGTTGTAAGTTCATTTTGACCTTTTTTTTTCCTTTTTTATTGTGGAAGCACTGCATTCTTGTGTTTTGAATGGATCTACTATAGTATAAGGACTGCCCCTGCCTCCCTCCCCTTTTTCCTTTTTTTGGTGGAAAATCTGAGCTTTACCAGCTCCTCCCCCTGGGTTTATGGCCAACATGCCACGATAGTGATCTGCAGATTCTTTTAACCTGGGACATGTTTTACCTTTTTTGGATTTGTGGATTAATTCAATAAATACCACAGTTTTACACTATGTGGCGATCTTTCCCTTCCTTATCACTTTAATGAGGGGGAAGGAAAGGAAAAACCAGCAATTTTGACCTCAATGCCATTTCTCGTTTATTTCCAGTGGATGGATTGCCAATGATGCATGTGAATCCATGCTTTACTAGGCTCCCTTTTAACGTGGAGTCTAGCTGTCCAGTAAGGGTCGATCTATATCCAGTGCTTACAAATAAGCCTCTAGTGTGTAAAACCATGTCAAGGCGCCTTCTCTTGCATTCTATGCATTATGGTAAAAAAAACTCTCCACTACTTGTTCTAGCCCCCCACCCCTGAACACCTACTTGGCTCTTCTCAGCGATCCAGTGATGTCCCGGCTGCAGCACCACTTCTCCACTTGCTGGTCTCCTAAGAGATATTGGCAGCAGTGGGAGCCATAGGCTCCCTCTGCTGTCAGTCAAACTCCAGTGAGGAGGGTGCAGGGCTTATGGGTACCATCTATGTGCAGGTAAGTATAACTGTTTTTTTTTTTTTTTTTTTTTAGTTTTAAAGTAAAAAAAGAATAATCAATTGTAACCCTTTTAACCGCTTCGCCACCGCCGGCCGTCAAATGACGGCCAGGCGGCGCAGCTCTCGTGTCGGGAGGGCGTCATATGACGTCCTCCCCTTCTGTGCACTGCAGGGAGCGCGCGCGCCCGCCGGGAGCGCGCGCGCGCTCTCGCCGTGTCACTGGGCACCCGATGCGCGTGCCCAGCGGCCGCGATGTCCGCTGGGCACCCGCGATTGCCCGGTAACACAGCGGGACCGTTGATCTGTGTGTGTAAACACACAGATCAACGGTCCTGTCAGAGGAGAGGAGCCGATGGTGTGTTCTCTGTACAGAGAAACACCGATCGGTCTCCTCCCCTTGTGAGTCCCCTTCCCCCACAGTAAGAAACACACTTAGGGAACATAATTAACCCCTCCCCGCCCCTAGTGGTTAACCCCTTCACTGCCAGTGTCATTTATACATGAATCAATGCATTTAAATAGCATTGATTGCTGTATAAATGACAATAGTGCCAAAAATGTGTCAAAAATGTCCGATGTGTCCGCCATAATGTCGCAGTCACAATAAAAATCGCTGATCACCGCCATTACTAGTAAAAAAAAAAATATTAATAAAAATGCTATAAAACTATCCCCTATTTTGTAAACGCTATAACTTTTGCGCAAACTAATCAATGATCGCTAATTGCAATTTTTTTTTACCAAAAATATGTAGAAGAATACGTATCGGCCGAAACTGAGGAAAAAAAATGTTTTTTTATATATTTTTTGGGGATATTTAGTATAGCAAAAAGCAAAAAATATTGTTTTTTTTTTTTTAATTTGTCGCTCTTCTTTTGTTTATTGCGCAAAAAAGAAAAACCGCAGAGGTGATCAAATACCACCAAAAGAAAGCTCTATTTGTGGGGACAAAAATGATAACAATTTAATTTGGGTACAGTGTTGTATGACTGCGCAATTGTCATTCAAAGTGCGTCAGCGCTGAAAGCTGAAAAATGGCTTGGTCAGGAAGGGGGTGAAAATGCACTGTAGTGAGGTGGTTAAGAACATGACTAGGTCTGCTGACCTATGCAGATTATAAGAATTCCTCATTATCTGTACAAGCCACTCCCAAGACAGGATGTGTAATGGTTTTACTCGTCTGTGCCTCTTGCAAGTTAGCATTTTCCATATGAATCGGAAAAGGACATGAAATCTAGCAGTAAAACACTGATTCTTTTTTAAATTAACAAGGTTTTGTAGGATTTCTGTTTCTCAATAGCCTAGATAAACTGTTATAAAAAATATAGTGTTACTGTTCACTATTATAGGACCTCTACATTTACAGTTTGGTTTTCTACGTAATAAGGTTTAAATGCACAGCTGAAGGCATAGCTGTATTTATAAATACTAACATTTTTAGTTTTTGTTGGAGACCTTTAAATGATTATAGACGGTTGTCCTCAGCGTTTTAGATTTAGAAAATGTTCTCCATTTTTAATTTATTCTAATGTTTTATGTAGTAATAAGTGTTAGTGTGATTTTGCTGTATTCGTTTTTTTGCTTCTTTTTGATGGAATTTTAACGAAGGTATTATTACACATGGAGGACAAATATTTCTGAAATCTCTGCTCATGTTGGTTTTTAAATGAGATGTTTCACTTGTCTTATATTTAGGGGCCGCACAGGAAGAATTCGAGTGTTGTCTTTTAAAACTGGTATTATTTCCCTATGTAAAGCACATTTGGAAGATAAGTACAGATGTAAGTATCTCTTTTTTTGTGTTAACTAGTGATATATATTGTTTTTTCCCTGTTTTATTATATGCATATATTGCTCATGTGCTTGCTCATAAACTTTACTGACCCAAGCTATAGGTGAGTGGTTCTCCAAAAGATTTGGCCAGTTTTCAAAATCCTGATTTCAGTTCTGCTGAACTGGATAATTGAAGCAGGCATGTGACACATACTTTAAAGCGGATTTCAACAGTTTAATGTCCTTTTAAAATATTTTCTTTGGGCAAAGCTGGCTTAAAACTATTTACTGCGCAAACATGTGTGATTGCTGTTGTATAGAGACATGCAGATGACATCACATTCTGCACCTAAACCAATCAGAAGGAGCTTTGTTTTTATTCATAGAATATAAAGCTTTCTTTGAATGGCTGTGCAGCAGATATTTAGTTTCCGGGAGTAGGTCGGGAAGTCCCTGTATACCTGTCGGAACATAGTGCATACTGTATGTGGCTGAGGCTACATTCAGCTTATACTATATGTCCAGCAAGCATACCTGTTGCAGTAAATAATTTAGTTTGGGTCAGCTTGGCCAAAACTAACTATTTAAAAGACATTAAATGAGGAGATCCGATTTAAATGTATGTGGTTGTCGCTTGACTGGATTTTTGTATTTGATAATAACATACCATTATTGATAATTGGTTATTCAAGTATAAAATAATCATAACCTTGGGTATTCGGCATCCATGATTAACTTTACACCATGTGATACTAGTGAAGGTGTCCTTGACCATTTGATATCCCTTTTTTGCCAACCAGATATCCGTTGCCATAGGGGGCCTTTTTCCGACCCTATGCTGGTCACTAAGGTCTAAAATGTTATAAAGGCACAATGATGTAAATTATGTTGCACCTTTCAACTGCATAATGTAAAAATCAAAAATCGGGCCATTAGTAGTTTGTCGCCATGCAGCCTTGTGTCGCCTTTTAGCCTACTATCTAATTTATTGTACAAACAAGTATCCAGTATTAAACTTTGTCACACCATAGATATTTTATATAGTAGATGAGATGACATTTTATTTGTTTTCTTTTGAAAATGGCAATAGAGCCATTGGGAAAGATTCTAGGTATATTACACACATTTATAACTACAGGTGCTATCTGCACCTTTGACTGTCATTTTTCCACATTCGTTTGTGCTCAGACAAATTTTAAGTTGTAAACAAATCGGTAAATCAAAAGTGCTGAACCTGAAAACATGCTGAGGCCTGGGGATAGAAAAACACCAAAACAACATGGTGTTAATGGAAGGAGCTGGAAACAGCCTCTAGTGGGTGATAAAATGGCAGTGTAGAGAAGCACAGTAATTTGTCTGTGTCATGCTTGTGGATTGCATTGAAATCTTATTGGAAATTGTGCTTAGTGGGAAAACTTTAAATACTTATTTATTAAACATCATTGGCATTTAAAACCGGGGGAAATGGCCTACTTTGTTCCCAGCAGATCATGTTATTTTTGGCCTATTAAAAAATAACCTGAAACACTTTGTCCTTTTACCCAACAAGGTGTATGTCTGTCTGCTTTGCTTGTGCTATATAGTTCAAGGAAATAAAATAATATATTTTAATATAGATGACTTGGTCAAACGTAATTGCGCTTGATAATTTAAACCTGTGGGAAGGAGCCAGAGATGTCACAAATCCTTTAACACCTGCCTGTGCACACATTTATCAAATAAGTTGATCAATCCATGGGTTTTTTATCAACTAGTTTAGATCATGGGGCTTAGGAAAAAAAGGAGACATTCATCTCTGTACGGGATAGGCAGACAAGATAATAAGGAGATCACCAGCAGAGAGCCTGGGTATAATAGGATTTTCATCTGCAATGCTAAATGTGCTCAAATTTCTATTCTTGCTACGTAATTAAGGCCACTGCTGCAATATTCCGTTTATTGGGGAGGTAATAGGTACAATTCATGTGTCAAACAGTTTGAGGCTGTGCCCTTCATACAGGCGCAAGCTGAACAAAACTGTTCAGTTCTCTCCACTGTAATGCCAGGCTGAATAACATTTTGTTTTGATAATTTGCAAGATGGATCACAACACAGATATGTATGTAAAGATAGGTGTAAAAATGTATGGTTTTCTGCACCCTTGTTGGGTTCTCACAAGTAATTGAATCTTTTATTATGTTTGGTGCTCCCTAGGAACCATTATATAAAAAGTAAATACAAAACAACCACTACAAACACTTATTTATAATCTACCCAGTCTTCTGCTTTATTGCATGTAAACTCATTACAAAAAGCCTTTTTGTTTCCAGGATTTCCCAAAGCATTTGTATGAATAAGTAGGAAATCGCATAGAATATGTACATCTAGAAGTTTTAAGCAGTCTGTGACTGCCTCACTGCTTAAAGAATCGATGGTCATTAACGTTACTTTGTGTGCATTACATTGTTTTCATCGCTCCCAAGTAGTGCGGTACAAAAACGGAGACACTGAACATGTTTTAGCAAGGGAAACAAGGAAAGAAAGCAGTGACTTCCATTGTTGAGCTTTGTTTTATCTGGTATGTGCATGCACTTGAAATGGTTTCGCTAAGCTATGCAGGAAGAAAAATACATATAATGGCAAAAAAATACTGTCAAAATTTAATGTCAATACAACTTGACTGACAGTATCATCTGGTCCTTTACGGCCCATTCACACCAGCCTTGTCTGCTTTGGTGTGTTAAACGCATATATGCATTAGCGTGCATTGTGCTGCGTGTTATTGTGCAATGCATTGGGACAGCCCATTTATTTGAATGAGCTGCCCATCACACCACAACATACCAGAAACTGTGTATGCATAATTTTTGGCAGCACAGTGCATGTCTATTGAAAAGTGCATTGTGATGCCATTCGAAATAAATGGCAACCCTTTGCACCAATATATGTAACGTTCATTACCATAATGCGGTAGTGTGAATGAGCCCTTAAAGCCTAATTGCAGTCAATTTTTTATTATTTTTTCATTTGGAGAAAGTGGTGGAGAATAAATATTTTTTTTTCTTGTCTGTGTCCCTATTGGTTGATTAGGTTATGGTATACCCTACTGCCTGCTCATGTGACACCCATACAAAAAATGTTAGGGTGGAAAGAACAGACCTCAATAAAAACATTGTCAAAAGTTCTAACCCTTACCACAGGAATCAGAATGGAAGCATACTGATTTATGCACAGTAAAACTGTATTAAAATTAAAAACTCTAACTGTAGGCACACACAAGTGTCGGCAGGATAGGGCACTTTGTAAGTAGCCACCATGCTTTAAGGAGTGCAACTGACACTAGAGCAAGTGGTACTGGCTGTCGGGGCAGGGCATTTTTCAGGGTAGGTCCCTCTGTCTTAAGCATGTGATTTTTCTATCCCTTCCCCCGAGAAACTAAAATGTGTTTTTGTCTGTGTCCCTGTTAGAGGGGTTTCCCATTGGTACCTCTTTTTTGACAGAACGTGAGGGAAAATCTCTCCAACTGGGACAGAGCGCAATGAAAGCCTGGTGGACCCCTCTAACCCTTTCCTACTCAATCCAAAACAGGAGATTTTGTCTGGAATTGGGTTTTAATGGTATTTTACCTTTACATATCTTCAGGCATAAAATACTCAAACTCTGATACAGCAGACTTCCTGTTTGGATTTGTGAGCAAGTCATTGTTATACAAGCTAGATACCAGAAATCCATCAGCTTTGTTAAAAGTGCAGTTAAGTTATGAGTTAAGTCCAACGCAGCCGCATTGACTCTACACTTGAAGGAGCTGAGACCAAAGTTTTCAGAGTCAAAGCTCAAAAAGTCAGAGATCTAGAAGAGATCTTTCTGGAGCACAATAAACCTGTCCGATATAAATTAAGGGAATAAGTCCATCCAGTAGCATGCACCTCATTTGACTTAAATCATAATATGCTTGCACTTCTTACAAAGTTTGCTTGGTTCTTGGAGTGTGGCTTTAAGTTGGGCTAACTAGCCAACCTACATATTTGGTTTGTGGTGCAGCAGCAAGTCAATATTAAAATATACAGATGGGACTAATGTGTCCTTTTATAAAAAGAATAAAAAAAAGTTAAAGGGTATTTAAAAGTACACTAAAGTACACTAAACTTGGTCAGTGACCAGTGTGTGTAGAATTGCATAGGAGTATTCCTCTGCCTCACTTCCGCTTCTGTATCAAGAGCTGCCAACTTCAATTTATCCAACAGCTCTACCTGCACCTGAAACTAAGTATACTGAACCATTTAGACCAGACTAAGACAGACACAATAAATCCAAAAAAGGGTTCTTATGCCATATAGGAAGGGGTAGCTAGAGGAAGGAGGCTTAATCCTTGCAATTGATTGGTTCTGTATATAGAGTCCAGTTATAGTCTTTTTTTTAAATATTTAAACATGTTGCTTCACATTTTGGAACACGTTGAATGTTCAAATTATCTAGCTTATAGAATTCTATTGCCTATTTTTCCATTACATTGTGCTGAAATAAGTATATAAAATTCCATCAGTCATTTGGGCTTGACATACTTTGTTTTTCAGACCTGTTTAAGCAAGTGGCAAGCTCTACTGGATTTTGTGACCAGCGGAGACTGGGCCTCCTCCTCCATGATGCCATCCAGATACCGCGGCAGCTGGGTGAAGTGGCTTCCTTTGGTGGAAGTAACATAGAACCCAGTGTTAGGAGCTGTTTTCAGTATGTAAGTAATTTTTAGTCTTATTACATTTGGTGAATGTCTGCAAGGATACAAATATGGGAGCTGCAGTTAACCTTATCTGGGATTCACCAACAAGCAGAGTCCAGACCTTTTATACTTGTGCAGGGTCAGTGACCCATTATTTAAAAAGGTATCAAGATGAGCCTGCACGTTTTTAAAAATAAGTCGGCAATGATGGGTCCCATATGTTTTCCTCACATTTTCTTTCATTTATAGTAAATTGATTATAAAAAGTAAATTAGTACTTTTTATGTCTGTGCATTGCCCATAGAATTTCACATCATGGATCACTAATCTTTCTTTGCAAAGCATTCTGCGTTTTTTTTTTTCCCTTCCTTTTTTTATTTTTTTTATTTTTACTTTTATAGCAAACGAAGCTTGAGAACAGCAGGGTTCCAGCAAACATAAGCTTCTTAAAGATAACAAGGATTTAAAGATTTGTTTGTGATGAAAAAGGGATATCTATAGAGCAGAGCTGTACTGATTAAGGGTGTATATTCAGTTTTTGTCTAAGTAAGTTTAGTAATTACTTACTAAAAAAAGAAAATGGAAATAGTGCAAAGCATAATAAAGTGCTCACAAGTGAAGTGAACACAAGAAATGCTATTAAGGCCTATGTAAAGGCATAGGGGTTGTCATTAAGCACATACGCCTTTGTTGTGCTGTGGACTCATGATTGGCCAAAATGGCTAAGCCATCAGTTGTCTCCTGCATGCATGGGATGCTTCCCACATGACCTTCTTTTATGTGTCTAGAATTTTAGTAAATTTAATGTGCGCCTTTAAGACTGACACCTTTTGAAACCACCATGGGGAGGGCATATGAACATAAATACTAGACTGAACAAGTTGTGCTTTTTCATGGTGTTGGTTGGTTCTTTTACATGCCATCTCATGTCCATAGCTAGCCTTATGCCTAGGACACGATGAGAAAATCATAGGAAAAATAAGGCTTTCGGTGAAATCGTCTGACAATCTGAAATTATCCAGGGACAAGCACAAACATTTTTCTCGTACAATAACAGAACAAATATTTTCATTTATTGGTGCAGTATTTGTCCATAAAAAGTCGAGTGAACAAGACTACGCATGCTCAGAATCTAAAGAATACAATACATCATCGCAGGAAGTTGTATTCTGTCGTGGGTTACTAGGGTTGGAAAAATTATCCTATTTGTTTTGGATATAAGACTAGCATGCAAAAAAAGAGGGTGATCATTCATATGATTTTCTCATCGTGTGTACGAGGCATTATTCCTGCTTTGGTAACACGTGTTTTTTTTGTTTTTGTTTTGTTTTTTTAAGTCAGATTGTAACGGTGCATGTTTAAAACTATTCAAGTGACACTAAATAATATCTGTATTCTCCAAATATATTCCATTCACTTCCCTTATATATCTAATGGCCCTATAAGGTATTTTTAATGTAATTGTTTCTTGCTGTGTTTTTCTGCCTCCGTGCAATATCCTCCATGAACTCCCGAACCTCTCCCCCCCCTCCATTTCTTTGGAATGTGCACTGCTTTATGCACACTACAAATCCCATAGTGCACTTTGGGAGCAAGCAAGAGTGTGGCTATGTTCCCCACAGTGGGACCCTCCTAACAGGTAGTTGAATCACAGCAGCAAAAAAAAAAGGAATTTGGAGTTTTGAAGGAAGCTGAAAGCAATTGAAGGTACATTTTTGAGTTAAAGTAGAACTATATAACCCCTGTCAGATTTTTTTATTTTGTTTTGTTTTTTACTTTCTCTAGCTGTGTCCTGCTGAAAAGATTTCCCTTAATTTCCTGTCCCATGGCCAAACAGGAAGGGCGAGAAAATCCCTGCAAATTAAAGGAATTCCTTGGGGGACCCCCAGGTCATCCAAAACGAGTGTCCCCATTAGAAGAATTTCCCTCTTACTCTTCTGATCCCAAAATTTAAGATTTTATTTTGCTTTCACTTTCAAAGATCATGGTAAACAAGACTAATAGAGAGGGTGAATCTCCTTAATAGGGACACTGCAATAAAAACTGAAAGTTATTCGAATCCCTCTCCACTCTATTCAAAACAAAAAAAAAAAAATGTTGTCTTTAGTTATACTTTAAGAATACATATTGAATAGATGTTTTTTTTTTTTTTTAAACTAAAACAGGTTATTAATGTCGCTTTAACACTGATGTGAACTTCCCCTATTGCTGTCATATATTCAAAGTATAAGAGTCTAGTCTCCTCTCCTTAACCACTTAAGCTCCGGACCATTTGGCTGCCCAAAGACCTGAGCAATTGTGCGGTCGTGCGATGTGGCTCCCAAACAAAATTGACGTCCTTTTTCCCCCACAAATGGAGCTTTCTTTTAGTGGTATTTGATCACCTCTGCAGTTTTTTATTGTTTGCGCTATAAACAAAAAATAGCGACAATTTTGGAAAAAACGCATTTATTTTTTGCTATAATATCCTCAAAGTATATAAAAAAAAAAAATTATTTTTCCTCAGTTTAGGCCGATACGTATTCTTCTACGTATTCTTCTACATATTTTTGGTAAAAAAAAATCGCAATAAGCATTTGGTTTGCAAAAAAGTTTTAGCGTTAACAAAATAGGTGATAGTTTTATGGCATTTTTATAAATTTTTATTTTTTAGTAATAGTAGTAATAGTAATGGCGGTCATCAGCGATTTTTTTTATTTTTTGATTATTATGACTGCAACTTTATGGCAGACAGATCGGACACTTTTGGGACCATTCACATTTATACAGCGATCAGTGCAATTAAAAATGCATTGATTACTGTGTAAGTGTGACTGGCAGTGAAGGGGTTAACCACTAGATGGCACTGCAGGGGTTAAGTGTGTCCTAGGGAGTGATTCTAACGGTGGGGGGGAGGGGCTATGTGGGACATGACACTGATCCCGATTACAGGGAGCTGTGATCAGTGTCCTGTCACTAGGAAGAACGGGGAAATGCTTGTTTACATTAGCATTTCCCCGTTCTTCTTCTGCGTGAGACGATCGCGGGTATCCCCGTGGACATTGACATTTATACAAGATAAAAATAGCCACTGATTACTGTGTAAATGTCACTGGCATGGAAGGGTTAACACTAGGGGGCGATCAATGGGTTAAATGTGTTCTCTCATGTGTGTTCTAATTTTGATGGTGAAATTGCCTCCTACAGCGCTGGAGTCGCAGATTTACGCATCATGAGAGCAAACACTGTTGCTGTCAAGATAAAAAAATCAGTGCTGCAGCTGAATGGCATACCTGAAAATAAAATAATGGTTAACAATAAAACACAGTAAACAGTAAAGTATAAAAGAATTGCATACCTGAAAAGCAAACATGATAAAGCATTGCAGTTATAAAATACAGTAAAACCGAGCAGAACACTATAGAGAAAGAAGAACAATAAAATGACAACTATTTTTGGCTATTTTTTATATAGATATATTATTTATTACCTTTTTTACACTTTTTTATAATAGTTCCAGTCTCTCAAAATGCGATGGCACAGACCCTGTGAAAAGTGTGCCCTAGACTGTGCAGTACTCCACTAGTGTGTGGTAGCGTTTAAAACATTCACCGATGCAAAGACCAGGTTGACCAGGACAGGAGGGACAATAATAGCGGCTGTCACACCTATATCTGCATTTTCTACAGACATGACCTCTTCTTTGGGGGGTTCATTGGGTAGCGGTACCATATGGAAAATGCCTCTCGTGCAGCCGGCTCACTGCATTTTGCATTGGTAAGTTGGGGCACAGCACTGTCTGGAAACAGAAGGGCTGTGAGTTTAAGGAAGGATGCAGTTCATCCTGACGCTTTGTATAGCACATAAGCGTTCAACAGAGCCAATTGAAATGGGTATACAGACACATTTTTGTTTGTACCAGCGTCTGGCCTTATGGGGCAATTGAGTATGGTGCCATAAATTGGTCGTTGAGGTCCACCCCTCCCATGTTAAGGTTATATTTGTGGACACAGAGGGATTTCTCCACAAAACCAGTCGCCGTTGGAATTTGGACTGATGTATCTGCGTGAAAGGATGACAGAACAAAGACATTCCGATTATCCCTCCACTTAACTGCAAGCAAATTATTACACTTCAAGCAGGCTCTCTCCTCCAGTTTAAGTTGGGATTCTACAAGCTGTTGGGGGAAGCCTCGACCATTAGATCGCACGGTGCCACATGCGCCAATTCCATGATCAAACAAGTGACTAAAAAGTGGCACGCCGTGTAATAATTGTCTTCATACAAGTGGTACCCCTTACCGAATAAGGGTGACACCAAGTCTCAAACAATCTTGCCAGCGCTCCCTATGTAGTCATGGCAGTTCTCTGGCTCCACGTGACTATCTCTTCCCTCGTAAACCATAAAACTATATGTATAGCCTGTTGCCCTGTCACAGAGCTTATACATCTTGACCCCATATCTGGCACACTTGCTGGAAAGATACCTTTTGAAAGACAAGCAGCTAGAAAACGTAATCAGGGACTCCTCAACACAGACAACTTGATCGGGAGTAAACAAGGCTGCGAACTGTTGATTGAAGTGGTTTACGAGGGGCCGAATTTTGTGAAGCCAATCCTATCCAGGGTCACCCCGAGGACCACAGAGTTCATTGTCATTGAAATACATGAACCGCAAGACATGCTCGTATCGTGTCCTGGTCATGGAAGCTGAGAACACGGGTATATGGTGAATTGGGTCAGTGGACCAATATGACCGAAACTCGCTTTTCTTAGTTATGCCCATGAGGAGGGATAGGCCCAGAAAGGTCTTAAAATCAAAAACCATAATAGGTTTCCATTCTCTGGCAAGGGTCAAATGGGGATTAGCGGCGATGAATTGACCAGCATACAAATTGCTTTGGTCCACAATAGATCTATAGAGATCTTCTGTGACGTAAAATCAACTGTTTCCACCTGAATTCCATGTTGGCCAGTGAATGGGGGAAGTTTGGTGGCTGCGGGACACTACTTGTGCTAGCCACCGCACCAGCTTGAAATTATGGGACTCACCACATCACCACGTGTTACTGCAGTGCTGGTTTGTCTGTGACCAGGATGTACTAGGCCGCTGGTGCTTGCCAGTTCACAAGGATGAGTGTCACGAGTACTGGCTCTCTGCTCCATACGAGAGCCGTGTGGTTCTTGCACCTCAACAACAGAAGAATGGGGTTGGGTATGTCTGAACTTAGCAGGGACCACTACTCTGTCGTCTGAGCCATCTGTTAGGGTACCGCTGCTGTCTACCGGTTCGTATATTGAGCCTGAATATGCCAGTGAGGCGGCTTTCCCTTTGCTCTCATCTGTAATACTCAGCAACGTGTAGGCCTTTTCACTAGTGTACCTCTGTTTGGATATTTTGACCTCCTAAATTTATAGGTACAACTAGTGCGACTCATAGGCAAAAAGAGCACCTGATTGTTGGAGCCTGCTTCAATTGCTACCACAAAAACTGATGGTGTTTGCAGAGTCAGTTATGTGTGTTGTGTTTTGTAAGTGACAGTGATCGATTAATACTGCACTTGGGTGGGTTGGGCTGGGCGGAGGGGCTAAACGCAGGTGCTAGCGGGTGTCTGGGCTGATACCGCTAACGCCACGCTTTTGGGAACACCTAAACTACCGGGGACGCTAATATTGTTCTAATCAAATCAAAGATATTGATCCATATCTGTAGTACACTATACTAGTAAGGGAGGTGTATGGTGCATGCATGTGTGTTGGCGCTACTAGCTCTAATCTGACGCTGCCTGGGATTGACGCTGACCCTAACTGACGCTAAAACCTGATGTCACCCACCGGTTGATCAGGAGGTTTAGCCCTTATTGGGTAATATACGGCGGGTACCCTGACGTTATAAAAAATAACTAACCAACCAGCGTCACCCGTGAAACTAATATGGTAATCACTGGTGACGGGGTGAAATGGTTAACTAGGGGGCAGTCAGGGGGGTTAAAACCTTTATTAGGTAATATATGGGGGTACCCTGACGCTATAAAATACTGACAGTGAAACTAACCAACTGGCTAACCAGTGACACTAATACGATGATCAGAATATAGATCTGTACACTAGATTAGTGACACTGGTGATGGGGTGAATGGATTAACTGGAGGGCAATCAAGGGGTTAAACCTTGTTTAGGGGTGTACCCTAAAGCTACCTGGGCCCACTACTAACTGACCTAATGCTTATTAGAGTCACAACTGGCACCAGTGATCAGTGAAAAATATGAAAACTGCACTTGGTGACACAGTGACGGGGGGGGGGGGGATCATCTGGGGGTGAAATGTGTGCCTACGTGTACTGGTATTAGTGTAGTGTTCGTGTAACTCTGTCCACTCTCCTTTCACTGGATCCGAAAAGGATTCCACGAGGGGAGATGACATCACTTCCCCTGCCTGTGTTTACACTTACAGGCAGGGGAAGCATTTCATTCGCCAGAACTGATCAGCAGGTCCGGGCCAGAAATCATTGGCCTGGACCTGAAGACCAGTTCTGTAACGAATCCGACCGTCGCGATTCGCGCAGTGGTGTCATTCTACCACCGTATATCGGTGTGAGCCAGTCGGGAACCGGTTAAAGCAAATTGCCAACAAAAATATTTAATGATATTGCACAGCGTGTTCCCTTACCTCCTGTTTTGTAGCCCTGCGTCAACGCTGTCCACTTTTTTTAACTGTATGCTAAGGGGGCACCTGTAAGGGGAGCGATGCTGGAGCTGTAAGAGGAGCAAGGTAAAGTGGTTAGGGATTGGGAAGGGGGAGTAAAACAGATAGTGGGACTTTTTTTTTTTTTTTTTTATCCTAATGCAGGGAATGCATTAGGCCCCTTGCACACCTACGCATTTTTCAGGTGCTACAGCGCTAAAAATAGCGCCTGTAATCCGCCTGAAAAAAGCGGGTCCTTTAACTCCAGTGTGAAAGCCGGAGGGCTTTCACACTGGAGCGGTGCGCTAGCAGGACGGTAAAAAAAAGTCCTGCTAGCAGCATATTTGGAGCGGTGAAGGAGGTATTCAGGAGGAAGGAGGTATTCACCGCTCCTATACTGCTCCTACCCATTGAAATCAATGGGACACCGCGGTAATACCGCTGGCAAAGCACCGCTTTGCGGGGGTTTTAACCCCTTTTCGGCCGCTAGAGGGGGTTAAAACCACCCCGCTATCGGCTGAATACCATGACTAAAACGACGGTAAAGCAGCGCTAAATATAGCGCTGCTTTACCGCCACTGCCCCAGTGTGAAACCGGCCTTAAGGTAAATGTTTTGACTTTTTATTACCACTTTAAGCCCATGTTCACATTGGGCCGATTTATATACAAATGCAAAAGTATCTCAAATTATTGTGACTGAAAACCTGCTGGAACGCGTGCAGGTGAAATAAACAGGTGTACCGAAACTTTGTGTAAGTTGACTGGTGCTCCAACAATTCCTGTATCATGCAGTTTATAAAGAATTGTCCTTGTGCAAACGAAATACATAGTGCAAGTGCATCACCACTGTGCTATAAATGGAAGATTGGCCCCTTGCCAAATGGAATGATCCCACCAAGAGATCATATGCGTGTATGTGAAATCTCCTCTAAAGGTAGGTGATCAGTCGGCTTCAGGGGATGGATCCAGGCTTGCATATATCCCTACTCGCGTATCTCACATGTAGTGACAAAAGCAATGGAGAAGGCTCATTACTGTATATAGACTGTTTGTTTTATTTAAAAAAAAATGCACTTGCAGCATAGTAGTTTGAATCGGGCAGTTTGAACATGAGCAATGCACGGCCGCCTCTCACTACTCTGACACTACCTGATGTACTGAAGCTTTTCCTGTTAGATTGACTGTGCTAAAGTCAGCAAAGTTTTTTATTTTGTTTGAGCAGGCATTATTATTTTCTTGCTGCTTTCAAGTAATTCTGTACAGCCAGTTGTGTAGCTGAACAGCTAAGTTTGCGCCAAGCCAGTACTTGCAGAGTCTTTCTGGATCTCCTTAAAGCTGGTCATAGATGATGTGATTTTCTTCCATACAACCATGGGTTGCAGGAAATCAAATTGCTTTATTCCCCCATCAACACAGTGTTGATGGGGGAGTCCCTTCCACAGAGCTATTGTGTTCTCGTGGCAGGGGAGTCATCTCTGCCAGGAGAACACATTGATTATTACCTTTTTTTTTATTTTTATTTTTTTCTTTAAGTGCCATTATCACCATGGAAAAATAAAGCGGGAGGAACTACCACTTTTGTGATGAGTGACATCTTCCCATGATGTGCAAGTATGAACAGTCTACTTTGCACATCTCTTCTGCCTATAAACTTTACTGCCTAGAAATTTAATATTTAGGGAGTTTAAGTTCACTTTTAAGCTTCCAATTTTACTTTTTATGAAGTTTTATATTTGTAAAGAATTTCAAAAGTGTGTGTGTGCCACACAAAAAATAGAGGGGACTGCTGTATTTTAAATAGTCAATTGAGTAAGTTGAATTATTTTTCAATGGGACCGGGCGCTATAGGAGCGGTAAATATACCGCTCCTATAGCGAGCCATTAAGTTTTTTTTTTTTGTCCATCTATACCATTGAACCTAAACGTACGTTTTACATTTTGGACTGTAATGTGTCTGGGCAGCTTTAGACCTCATAACCTTTTATTTCTAAGGTTTGTAAACTAGAGAAATGAGAAGTAAAATGGGTGTTTGTTTGTGTCACCTTAGGATTGAAAAGCTTGTATAATTGTTTTCTCTTTTTATATAACATCATATATTGGTTGAAAAACTGTGTGCTTTCTTGTACTATTGTATTATTTATCCATACTGATGGCATTAAATAGCCTGTCTAAATTTTGGTATCATTGCCTTATTTTTCCATAGAGTGGTTTGTGTATTTGACAACATTAGATTAGTGCAGCAGGTGAGCAGCCCTGTTTTCTACTTTTAATGCATTAACTATTCAGTTTACAGTCACTCCTGTGCGTTGCGTGGGTTGCGATGTACTGCCAGACCTCACACTGGAGGCTCGTACTGCTCTCTACTCTAGAATACTGAGCAGTTTTGTAGTGCCGCGTCCTATTATACAAGCACAGGTCCTAGCTGAAGGGAATGCCAGAGCTGTGCTTACAATATGCTATGAAACAAATCTCTTCCTTCTTGGGAATATAATATAGACTCAATTTTTACCAGTGACCCAGGGCAAGCTATTTTATCTCACCGTGCCTCAGTTTACTAAAGTGTAATTGGGTGAGAAGTAATAACAGTAATAACAGCATTGCTTCATCCGAAGCCCTTCTTCCCATCAGATTTGCCACTCAGAGTAAATGTTTGCTTGCATATAGATTTGTGCTTTCCTTGTAGAGCTGCAAAAGTGAATATATATCAGATGTTGAAGACAAGGCTGTCTTATTAAATACATAAATTGTCCCTCTAGAAAGAAGATCCTTTAAGGTATTTATAGGAAAATTACTTTTATTTCATTGTTTCATATCTTATTTATTTGCTAATACAGTATGTAAGGGTGACCACAGAAAAGCCAGTCTTAATGTGAACAGTTGGACCTTTTTCTCTGTACCCTGTGATTCAGCTAAAGAACTGAAGTGGTGCATGTGCAGTTAACACCGTAATGTCCTTTATAAACAAAAGGGAGGGTTGAAGCCATGCTCAGATTTATTTTTAGCAGTCTAAGGCACTTTCACACTGACATCAATGGGGCGTTGGCAGTCAAATCGCCGCTAGTCTTAGCGACGCTTTACCGTAGTTTTAGAAGTGCTTTTTGGCCACTAGCGGGGCGATTTTAACCACCGCTAGCGGCCGAATAAAGGGTTAAAAGTGCCGCTGCTGAGGCGCTATTTTTAGCGCTAAAGCGCCTGAAAACTGCTCCATTGTGAAAGGGGTCTTAAAATCTGTGTGATAGCAAGAAATTCCAATGTTAAACAGTTGTTGTCCCTTACAGTGTTTAATAAACATGGTTCTCACTTGGCCAGCAGTTAGTGATATTAAAGTCTATTTTTTTTTTTTTTCTTGTTTAACCACTTCAGTTTTTGTGATTCAGCACAGCGTCGCTTTAACTGATTCCTTGTGCCGCCTGCAGCTTCTGCCTGCACTGAGCTCTGGTGAGCTGTGGAGTGTGGGGGAGCAGTGCGGGTGAAGTTGGGGCTTGGTAAACATGTGTTTACCAGCCCCCTCCCTGTAGTACAATGGACATAGGCAGCGATCGCTCCTATGTCCACTGACAGCTGATAAATAGTAAACCGCGAGTATTACTATGTATCAGACTGTCATTTTATGAATGAGGAACCTCTATACAGATTCCTTACTCATTCAAGTAAGGTGCTGCAGAGAAAGGGATTATCTTCAGTCCTTTCCTCAGTCCCAAAAAAAGAAATGGGGTATGTTTTAGACCTCTGATTACTCACTAAAGACCCCCTCCCCCAAAAAAAAAAACTGTAAAAAAGTTTAAAGTAAAAAAAAACAAATAAAAAAATAAAACACAAACACCATAAAGCCCCATACACACGGTCGGACAATCCGCGGACCAGGTCCGTCGGATCATGTCCGTCGTACTTTGTCCGATGTTGGTTTTGCGTACACACGGTCGGACAAAGTTGTCGGAAAATCCGATCATTCTGAACGTGGTGACGTTTGTTGCCTACGACGGGACTACGTAGAGGCTAGTAGCCAATAGCTTTGGTCTTGTAATGTGATCTGAGCATGCGTAGCACTTTGTCCGGTCGGACAACCGTACACACGATCGGGTTTGGTGTGATCGGACCGGGTTGACGGCAAATCTTTCCAGCAGGGGATAAGACTTTGTCCGTCGGACAAACCGACGAACACTGTCCGATGGTGCATACACACGGTCTGATTTTTCAACAACATTGTCCGATCGGACAGAATCCATGAAAAAGTCCGACCGTGTGTATGGGGCTTAAGACCCAGTGGTGGCTGGTGCTAAATATTTTGAGGGGGTCCGCCTGCACTCAGCCTCTCCATGGTGACAGCACCCCCCCCCCCCCGCACTCACCCTTCCACAGCTTCCTCGGCTTCTCCTCACAGCCAACCTGATCTGTCCTGTCCTGATTGGCCAGGAGGAGAATGTTTCTTATTTACATTTGTTTTTTAAAAGCAGACAGTGAACTGCCCTTAACTTTTGTGAATGCAGATTTATTTTTCTCCAGTGGTCCACATATGCACTGTTTAAATGCATTTTACACTGTGAGCTACTACATTAGACAAATCTCTTCATATATAATAGAGATCAGGAATTCTAGGAAAATGATTTTCTTAGTGTGTACGAGCCTTTATAGACTTTGTGTTTCTGCTAAACTAAAAATAGCTGAACACATACTAGTGTTTTGCAATATAGTACTGATATAAATTTAGAAGGTGGGAAATCAAAGGTGATCTTCAGTTTAAAAAAAAAAGTCAGCTGCACTTTATGACTGGTCCCACAGCCTCCCCCCCTGCCGAACTCCAAAAAAAAAAAACTCCAAAATTAGGAGAGAAAGGGGGGGAGCCTTAATGCAGAACTTCCATATTGGGGTGAAGTTCCACTTTAAGATTCAAGTGCTAGTAACTAGTGTAAAAGCCTGTGCATTTTAACTGTTGTTTCAAAATGAAAGTTCAAAATAGGAGTAAAATGTTTTCTTCGGATTAGCAAGAAAACTGCTAAAAAATAAAGCAACGTTGTCATGGAGATTGCCCCTAGACAAGTTCACGTTAAAGTGGAACAAGCCCTTCTAACCTTCACAGAGAAGAAAACTGCCATCTTAGCCTCTGTTGTACAGTGGTTGGTGCTTCATATGTGATCACTTATGGTACTAGCCATTTGATGGCTTGGCAGCTTGTTTGAGAACATAAGCAACTGTGACGGTTATTATTCACAGCGTGCCTTGAATGTAACTGTTTTGAGGAAAAAGTTACATTGATGGGTTTAGTTCCACCTTAATGTCTAGATACACATTGAACACATAAATAAACTATATATGCAACTGTAGATGCAGAACAAGAAATGTACAATATTTCCTGCAATACCATTAAAAATGATTTACTGTGGAATTCTTTTCATCTCCTTTTTTAGAGAAGCTGCCAGTGAACATTTATGTGCTTTATTTTAGCACTCATTGGTAGAGACAACAGGCTTTTATTAGTAAACCATCCTGAGCATTTCAATTTCCCATTAGGGCAAACATTACAAGCACTTCAGTTTCTGTTCTGACCCTATACACCAGAGTTCTCGATTTTCTTCTGTTGGCTCCACTGGAAGAGATTGCTGTATGAGACTTCATTAAATGTGGCCGTTTGGTTGTACATTGTCACTTTTAATATAGATTACATGCTTACTACTGACAATCCTATTCCCAGATACATAAATGTGTTGTCAACTTTCCAAATGAAGCCATTCTGAATGTTCTCACCATTCACTGGTCTACTTTGGTAGTCTATCTCAATCCTAAAATGCTGGCTTTCATTTGTTTTGAAGATTAGCGTGAACCATTTCATTTTTGCCATCTTTGGGTCACATGTGTGATACCACAAGCGTTTTTTTTTTTTTTTTTCTAATGCGTTGAGATGGTTTCTTTTTGTTTTAGGTAGTTTAAGGTTTCACACGGTCAATCTTTTAGGAGATGGCGTGTGTATTTTAAGTATGTTGTTGTGTTTTCATGTGAAAATCTTTTTCTAGCCTATATCATTCCATATAAAATATAGTATGGGACAAATAATTGTTGATCAGTTTTCTAAACTCTCAAATCGTACTGAGCTGCAAAATGTTGTCGCAGAAAAAGATGACGCACGCAAATGATGCATAAATTGATATTTGGCCCAATTAGGCCCTTTTCTGGAGATAATCACCATACAAGTATACACAATTGGCAAATCATTTACAGTAAAGCAAGCGCTACTCAAACACACAAGGATTATAAATCAGCATTTTCACTTCTTGCTTCTTTTCTTGTATGTCCAGTGACACAAGCACAACAAGTCACTTTACAGATCATATTGTAATTTGTCAAATGTGCTCATCAAACAGTCATGGAAAGAGCAATATATCTAGGCTCAAAATATGTAAAAATACTTGTGCAGAAAAATGTTTACACTGTAGGCTGTTTTTATCACATTAGTTTTTGTAAAATGACAAATCACGTTGAGCTGCTAAATGTTGTTGCAGAAATAAATAACACATTAAAACGATGCATTAATTAGTTATTGGCTGAGGTAAGCCTTTTTCTGGAGATAATAAGCTTACAAGTAATTTTCTCTATCAGAATCTGCTAATTATCAAAAAATGAATGGCCTGAAAAATCCAGTCATACTGTAGCTAGATTGCTCCTTGTATGTGGTCATTTTATGGCATTGTACACCTGCATGTTCTGTAACAAACTGCTTAGCTAGCGTGTTGCATGCATGACTGGCCTGAGATAACTTAGTGTTACTAAACCAACCCACTTCAGTAAAATCAGTCTGTATATGCAGCATAGCATGCTTGTTCTTCTCACTGTGGAACTTAAGGGGTTAATCTGCATTTTGTGAAAAGCTGTTTTAACCTGTATGCACAGATCCTCTGCTCCCTGCACTGTCTATTTGGGGAAGGCCAGCTAACAGGCAGAGTAGCCGACCTGCACATGCTCAGTTGTGTCTTTTATGCTGGAGAGAACAGTTAGTTCTCAGAGATAGCCAGGTCACATGATATGGACATCACACATGTGGGCGTGTATACAGGCTGCACTGGAAATCTCCTACCTGATCTCTCAGCACTGGAGAAACTGTGCAGTTTATCATGTAACTGTGGTATACAGATTGACCTGCAGCTAGAGGCATCACCCGGGTACTGTCTTCTTTTTTTTTTTTTTAAAGTGGACAGCCAGCTTTCATGTGATAACCAATGCAGCTAAAGAGCCGCTCGACCGCTATCGCGAGCAGCGAGCGGGGACATCCCCCTTCCACTGCTCCACCCAGGTTTTCCGTCCTACCTGGAGACCCGAGTGACCAGCCATCATGTCCGCCAGCTGGCTGGAGACCCGATCAAAGCCACAATAGGCTTCAACGTCACTTCCAGTTTACTCACCTGTGAACGTCGCTGATTTGAAAAAATCCAAAGTATTCAAAAACACTGATTTTGGCATTTTGATTACTTTTGGAGTGCAGAGGAGGGGATTTGGAGTCTTTTAGACCCCAGATTCCTCCATAAAGAGTACCTGTCACTGCCTATTACTGTCGCAAGGGAGGTTTACATTCCTTGTGACGGCAATAAAAGGTGATCAGAATCATTTTTTTTTTTTTAAAGGGCAGTGTAAACGCATACATAAGCTGCGCCCGCAAATGTAAACAGTGTTCAAATCACGCGTGAGGTATTGCTGCGATCGTTGAAGCAAGAGCAATAATTCTAGCAAAATGCCTCCTCTGTAACTCTAAATAGGTAACCGTATTTTTTTTTTTTTAAAGCGCCGCCTATGGTTTTGTAAGTACCATAGTTTGACGTTATTCCACTAGTGCATGCAATTTAAAAGCGTAGCATGTTGGCTACCTATTTTCTTGGAGTAACATCATCTTTCACAATATACAAAAAAATTGGGCTAACTTTACTGTTCAGTTTTTTAAATTCAGTGAAGTGTATTTTTTACAAATTGCGTTTGAAAGACCGCTGTGAAAATACTGTTATCACATAAAATATTGCAATGACTGCCATTTTATTCTCCAGTCTCTGAGATATATATGTGTGCGTGTGTGTGTATATGAGAGAGAGATGTATATATCTATATATGTGTGTGTGTATGTGTATATGTATATGTGTGTATATATACATATATGTGTGTGTGTATATGTGTGTGTGTGTGTGTGTGTGTGTGTGTGTGTGTGTGTGTGTGTGTGTGTGTGTGTGTGTGTGTATGTATGTATGTATGTATATATATATATATATATATATATATATATATATATATATATACACATATATATATATATATATATATATATATATATATATATATATATATATATATATATATATATATATATATATATATATATATATATATATATATATATATATATATATATACATACATACATACATACATACATACATACATACATACATACATACATACATATATATATAATGTGTGTGTGTGGGGGTTCGAAGTAATTTTCTAGCAAAAAATACTGATTTTAACTTGTAAACAACAAGTGTCAGAAGTAGGCTTGGTCTTAAAGTGGTTAAACTTGTGTTGAGGATAAAAAAAAATCCCCTCTGGGATGATCAATGTACATTGCAAGAATTTTTTAAAAAGTTGTTGCCGATTCCTACCTTTTTGTTATTCTGGAGAAATGGCTGTTTATGTTGATGTGCAATCTGTGCAAGTGAATCTAAATGGCAGTGAATTTCATTACCAATCAGTTGATGTACTTGCAGTGTTCCAATGAGAAAAGCAGGATCTGAATCCCTTTTTAGATGTGATTAACCATTTTGAAGTATCTCACCAAAAATTGCATTTTTGTTGCAGAGGATGCCTAAAATCTGACCTCTAACTTTATGTAGACTTCTGGGAAAATCGGTGAACCAATCATTCAAGCAAGAAATTACATTTCTAGTGTGTTCTGTACAGGAAACTACAGTGCTGCAGATTAAAAAGGATTTTTTTTTTTTTATTAACATTCAGTTACAATATGGCTTATGGATTTTAGTGCAGCCTTGTGGGAAAATCAGTGGGCCAATCATACAACAACATGCTAAGAGATCGCCTTTTTCCTTTTTTTAATCAGAGTACACCAAGTACTTAGCAGGTTCTTTTGTGCGACAGTGCATGCCTTGCTGGGCTATCGTAATCCTAAAATTATGATCGTATTGAAACTGTCCTGTACCCGAAAATAAAACTATCTAATGGAAACTTAGTGCATGCGACCCCACACATAGCGAAGGCCTTCAGGGATTATTATGCAGACTTATACAATGTGCAATGTGACTCTCCGTCCCTGACTGTAAAAGAAAGGGGGCGGCTCATGCTCACATATCTAAAAGAAGCTAATCTGCCAAAACTGTCACCTGGGGCCCTCAGTGAACTGGAGTCTGACCTCACTGTTGAGGAATTTCAGACCGCTTTGAAATCGTCCCCGACAGGTAAAGCCCCAGGGCCTGATGGATACACTATCCTCTATTAAAAAAACATTTAGCAAAGTTCTCTTGCCCCGCCTTACGGCTTACGCCAATTCTATCTCGCAGTCCTCGGGACTCCGCCCAGAATCCCTTACAGCTCACATTACGGTCATCCCCAAGTTGGGAAAAGACCCTACCCAATGCAGCAGCTATAGACCGATTTCCCTGTTAAACATAGACATCAAACTATATTCTAAAGTTATGGCCAATAGACTACTCCCCCTTATTCCCAGTTGGGTCTCCACAGACCAGACGGGCTTCATGCCGCATAGAGAAGCCAAAGATAATTCCCTCCAGGCAATATTTCTAATACAATATGCCCAAAGTTCGCCCCAGTCCACCCTACTTATATCCACTGACGCTGGAAAAGCGTTTTTCATAGGGTGGACTGGGACTACCTAAAAATGACCTTACGCCATTTCGGGCTGGGGCCGAATTCATAACCTCTTATAACCTCTTATAAATTACCTATTGAGTCTCTTGTACATTGGATCCAGGTGGGTTTTGCTTCCACTTGCCAAGCATGTGAATGGTCAAGCTTGCACATTAATTTACAGTCTTGGAAAGACAAATATTCTCTAATGGAGATGGGCCGAACACCCCCCTGTTTAGTTTGCGGCAGAACTTCCAAACCGGAAAAGTTCTGTCCCCAATTGCGAACCCCATTGAAGTCTATGGAAGCCAAATTGTAAAGGCTTACGAAACGCGTCAAGATAATACAGATTCTATTCAGAGTGCGGCTGTCCAGAGTTTCCTTTCATCCTACCTCACTTGTTTGTGCATTAGCCAGCATCTGGGACTCCTTTTCTGGAAACAAAGTCATTATCTCGGTGGATCAGCCTGGATCGGTGGTTTTCTTTCTCTCCTACTCCAACTTTGTTGTAGTGTTCTCACTTTGGTTTGTTACATGCATTGTATGGACTTTATAGTCAGTGAGATGCTGGTAAAACCCAAGGTGCCTGCATGCGTGGTCTACTTTTTGAGCAGTGGATCCTTGGCTGCACGTATATGCACATTTTTACAAACTCCTTTGATTGAAACAATGACCCGGTCTCATGAACCTTCACCTTTTGGCCCATCACTGTGATGAGCCACCTCATTGACTAATAATAAGACATGGGTTGGGGTGCAGCCAAGTTCTACTTTTACAGGAGCTGGATGAAATTGGCATTCCAGAATACCTAAAGATTCAGAGCTCCAAGCTGCTCAATTGGAAAAGCTGACTATGTGAGCCACGCTGCACAATTTACCAACGTTTGAGTGACCTAAAGGCTTGCTTTAACAAATTTTATTGTAGAATCTTAGCTGGGTTTGTTCTGGTGATAAGATTTACCTGTGCCCTGTCCAAAGCCCACTAAACGCTTTGGTCCCAGGCATGTTTGATGCAGGCTGAATTATTTTACATGATAAATGTTCTCATAACTATGTTGTCAGGACAATAAGTGGATGGAAATCTTCATAGCAGAGCCAGATAGCAGCAAAAACATGACACATGTTCTAACCCATATCCACAGCTAAAGAAGAATGTTCTATATTAGCATCCATTGTTAAAGACATTGTCTAGACATTGCATTTTGTTTTTTCCTTTTTATTATTTTAAAGCATGTGTTACATAATTTACCAGTAACAGTACCTGCCTGAAACATTTTCAGACTTATTTGTAGGTTCTTCCCTAAAATCCCTTCTTTTAAATACACCTTGCTGACTAACAGTAACAACAAGATGGTAAGAAACCATCAAAGCATTGATTTTTTTTTTTGTGTGCATTTTTTCCTCCAAGTCTATTTATAAGGATAAATAATGTAAGTCAGAAAGCAGCCTCTTTTATTTTCCTTTTGGGAATATACAACAATCCGGAACATGCTGATTGCAGTATTGTATAGTGCAGATGAATGAAAAAAAAAAACCTGTTTGTTTGGCATATTGTGTGGTCCCCTGACAGATCATGTTAGCCCTGGGAGAACAGTAATGCTCACTGCTCAACCCCCTACTCTATGCGAAGCCACACAGTAAATGTCATCAAAACAGCTCTACCTCTGTTTCCATTTCACTCGGGGTTTATGTGCCCTGTTTGTATGGAAGAACAAACGAATGTGACCGGTTTTCAAAAGCAACTACAGGCTGTAGAGTTTTCAGAGAGGTGGTTGCCCGCAGGGAAATAAAAAGCTGAAAGCAAACCTCTGCTCTGTGTAAGAAACAATTACTTTAAGGTTACCAGTCCACAATGGCACTGCCCGCTGTACAGATATTCCAATCACTGCTTTGGAAAGTGATCTACCTCAGCAGGTTCTGCTTTTTTTTTATTACATTACAAAGTGTTACATTTAAATGTTATTTAAAGTTCTCGCCTGTTTAAAAGAGGTGTTAATACATTTTTAGTATGTGTGTTTTTATTAGTATTGTGTTAAGTTATTAAATTGATGGTCAGGTGAAATAAAGTAGGCAGGGTAGAATATTTTACGATTTTCGGTTACGTCTTCAGAGGACAGAAGAGTTAAGATTGTGATGTGTGGTGGCTGTCATGCAATGCACCCAGAGTGCCTATGTGGTTGTATATTGAGAGCGTTTGTCCTTGGATATGTGGACAAATTTTTCCATCTCCGCTATATTAGCAAAAAACGTGAAATGTTAAACACAATCCATAGCAACAGTGTTGCATCTATAAATGAGAAGAGGCAAGAAAAATGACCAGCTGTTGAATCTACAGCGTAAAGACACTCAACAGTACTTGTAATGGGTTGCCAGCTCCAGGGTTTGTGCTGATTAGTCTCCATGGCCATATAGTGTTCCTGTTAGTACGCTGCCAATGGAAGGTATAGGTCAATACAACTGACAGGAAGATGGAATGCCCCTCGAATGGTGACAGAGAGGGAACACAAAAGGGGGTGCAGAGGTGAGCAGGGCAGAGGGGAACTTGAGTGATAAGTAATGGGTCAACAGGACGCCAAGGATTCACAGTCCTCATACTCTTCTCCCTGTGTTGAATAATACAGTTACCATGGCAAGAGCTGAGAAGTTATATTAATTTCACTTTCCCAGGGTTACTGTGAATGATCACTTTTATTTACGGTTTTCGGTTACGTCTTCAGAGGACAGAAGAGTTAAGATTGGGATGTGTGGTGGCTGTCACACCACGCTGTAGCCGTCTTTCGGCTATAGCGCGGGCGCGTAGTGGTTAACAAACTTTGTTGCAGATTCCTACCTTTTGTTATTCTGAAGAAATCGCTGTTTGTTCCTCTGTGCCACTGTTCTGAGTGAGTCTAATGGGAGTGGTTTTATAATTATCATCCAGCTGCTGCAGAATCAGGACCCTAATAAGGAAAATGGCAGGGTCTGCATCCCTTCAGACGTTATTTCCTATTGGGAGAATCTTGCCAAACATGCCACTTTTGTTGCAGGGGATGTCAAAAATCTGACTTATCTCTTGGTGTAGACTCCTGGGAAAATCCAGTGAGCCAATCACACAAGCAGGAAATTATTTTTCTGAGGGGCGTTCTGTACTCATTCTGTGTACAGAATACCTCCAAGTAGCCATATTGCACTGCACTACAGAAAATTACAGAGCTGCAGATTGAAAAGAAAAGGAAATTTTTAATAACATTCAATTGCAATATGACTTCTGTTGGAATTGTATATGCTATATATATATTTTTTTTTATTTGCAATTTTTTTTTTCCCCATAAAATTGGTTACCCTTTAACCACTTTCCGCCTGCGCTATAGCTGACCGACTGCTGCAACGTGGGCTTCCAGTGCCAGGAGGGCATTAATAGACGTCCTCCTGCGATCGTGCTGCTCGCGCGTCCTGTGACTGCCGAGTCCTTCTGACTCAGCTGATCACAGAACAGGGTAAAGGGGTCAATGACAGCTGATCAAGGAAGTAAACAAGCTGGTTATTGGCTTTTTTTCTCCTTACGATCAGCGTGAGGAGAGAAGCAGAAAGCCGGTAACCGGGTTCTGTTACAGGGACATCGGTCCCTGCATCGGTGCAGCTAATCTGTGCCCACCAGTGCTGCCAATCAGTGCCACCTCATTGGTACCCACCAGTGCCGCCTCATCAGCGCACATCAGTGAAAAATAAAAATTACCTGTTAACGAACATTTTAAAAAAAAGATTTGCAATTTTTTTTGTTTATCAAAAAATAAAAAACCTAGTAGTGATTAAATACCGCCAAAAGAAAGCTCTATTTGTGTGAAAAAACAATTAGTTTGGCTACAGTGTTATGACTGTGCAGTTGTCATTCAAGGTGTGATGGTGCTGAAAATTGGACTGGGCAGGAAGGGGGTATAAGTGCCCAGTAGGCAAGTGGTTAAAGAGAATATATAGCATTTGCACTTATGTTCTTTTTTTCTTTCTTATGGTCAGAACTAAAAAAAAATACAAATTTGTAAATCTGGCATTAAAAAAGTTTTGGCTTTATATACACTTTAGTTTGTGTCTAATGCAGATAATTTATATAAATGAGTGGAAAAAAGTAAATCATATTTAACCCACTGTATATGCTTTTAAAAAAACCTGACCTAAACCATAGGCCTCATGCACACTGGACATTATAAAAACATCATCAGTAGCGTTGGCTGTAGAATGCTGCATTAAACACGCAGGTTTTGCCACGATTTGCAGCAGTTCTGCTTTAGCGTTTTTTTTTTTTTTTTTTTTTTTTTGTAGTGTTTTGCGGTGTTGCGCCCACAAAAGCTTGAGGCTCACAAACACTCATAAGTGCCGGATAGCTGCTTTTTTCAGCCTTAGAGCATTTTTAACTCAATAGTTCTCTTTTTTTTTTTCCAGCCTGAAAACGCCCCTGTCAAAAACGCTGATTAAAGCCTATCTGTGCATTGACACATAGGATAACATGTTGGGGAGTTTACTGGCTGTAGAAAAAAAGGTCCGATGCCCAAAACAGCAGCTGTAAAAACACCCAGTGTGCATGAGATCTAGTAGTTCCCCGATAGAGGAAAAAAGAAGATTTTAGAAATAGACAGTTTACTCTACAATATATCAAAGTAGTCGAACATTGTTATCTAAAGAGTCCTTGGAAGGGCCAATAAAGTGTTTAGAATCTAGTTGGTTAATTTAGGGATCAAGTAACTTGCTTTTGCTGTTAATATAAAAGATGCAATAATGTAGCTGTGATTTTTTAGGGACTTTTTTTTTTTTTTTTTTTTTGCGTTCTTGGTTCAACCGACTTCAATGGATAAGCTGCAGAAAAGCATCTAGTGCATTTTTACCACAATTTTGCTGTGTTTTGCATTTTTTAAATCTGCCTTACAACAAATTTGCCCTAAAACGAATCTTAAGCGCAAAATCGCAGTAAAAAAACACTGCAAAAAGTACTACAGAAACGCACAAAAGCAAACTGCATAGGTTTGTGAAGGCTTAGAACAACACAGAAGAGGAGATTGATGTCTGTGAGAAAAGGGGAGAGCTGTGTTTGATTGGGTGTGGTGTGTCCCAAATGATGTAGGGGCAAAACCAAGAAGTAGTCAAGTTCAGAGCTGGCTCTCATACTTGACTAAATTGATTCAAGGTTTCCAGAATCATTCCGCACTGGAAATTGCAACATCCCTATATAATACTAGGGATGAACATAAACCGCAACATACAGTATAATACTAATGTATGACTATAAATTGGTGACATGACAATAAATTGGTGACATTAGATGCAAAATGGTTTTAACCTAGCACATGCCTAAAATAAATGCATTTCTGCATTACAAGGTTATTATGTATGATTACATACTGTAATGTATTAGCGTATATATGTATTGTCTATTTAGTACATTTCGGCAAATATCCTGTCTATAAAATAACTGTGTGGCCATGTGTCTAGATTAAAATTACCATTTTATAAGACAAGTAAACTTAAAGGTGTGCAGTGGAAAAATAAGGCAAGTAGAAAAATAGCTTAAGCAAACAATTTATTATAGCTTAGTAGGACAATGAGCAGGTTTACAAATCATTTTTCATTTTGACCTGTTGGAGATCAGCAGTGAATTTCTTGATTCAGTAAAATCCTCTGTGCTGCCCTTTGCAGGCTTTGGAGGTCATTCAGGAAATTGTAACACAGGGGCTGAAGGAATGAATGAATACTACACACACACACGCGCGCGCACAATCAAGCTATCTCTCTAGAATACTGCTTGTGATCGCACACGTTCCTCCTGATATTGAATCTCCAGACTATCTCTGGTGCCTTGATACATTTTAACAGCTAATCGCAACCAAGCACTTTATTGACCAAGCCAGTTCAAACAATATGTCAGTTAAGCCATCCACCTCTATGACAATTAACAAATTAACATTGATTATAGGCTGCAGAATAAATCAGATATATTGTTTTACTGAATTGCAGCTTTCTCAGTGTGCCTTTTTTCTGTCTTGCTAATTTATGCTGATTACTATGAGGCAGCCTGATGCTTTTAACTGCTCATTCTAATTCTGGTTGTAGCACGCAGTGCTCTATTCAATATAGAATGCATCCTTTTCCTATTAAAAAATGCATATTAATCAGCGGCTCCATTAATGTACTGGAATATTGATTCTTGAAGCATCAGAGTCTCTGTAGATAAACATCCCTCTAATGACTTTGTTCACTGTTTCTGGAAACATATATGCTGACCTATTTTTATATTGTAATCTTTTATCTTCTGTTCACATATTTTAGAATAATATGTTTAATTTGCATTTGGGTAGAAAACCAAGCATTTTCGAGATGGAACCAGAATGTAATGCTAATTTGCGGCCTTGCAATCAAGCATGTTTCATGTCTTAATTGTGCTTTAAAAAATTGTTTATGTATGAGATGGCATAGGAAGTTAATAACTTGCATAGTCGCAAAGTGGTTGGCACACTAGTTTTGCAGTGCTGAGGTTCTAGCTTCTGTTTACCATCAGAGCACCACCTCTTTATAGAGTTTTTGTAGATTTCTTACATGTATGCATTGTTTTCCATCATGTGCTCCTATTTCTTCCCATGGTTCAAACACACAAAACTATTTTAATTGGTTTCTGACAAAATTGGCAGTAGAGTATGTAGAGGTTTGTCTGTTTTAGGGACAATAGATGAGTTAGTCCTTCAATTGGTTGAGGGGGGGAGTTAAAACAGGCTGCTGAGCTGTGGTTTTATTTCCCCCCTTTGGTCGCTCACTTAAAGTCCAGAGGAAGCTGTTCACAGGAAACTTTAACATGGCATTTCAAGTTGACAGGCAGAATCGCCTGTCAGGTTCAGCCATTTAAGTCAATGGGGCCTTACCGCAACTGTGAGCCAAATGCTTGCCTTGCAGTTGCAGCACATTACCCTCATTATAAACTGGCAATGAGGAGGCATCAGGATCACCTGAACACCTGGCGGTAGCCTAGCCACACTTCAAAAAGCATTCCGTTGGAGATCGCTTTTCAGAGCATTAGCTAATGTGCTAGGAGTAAAGGGGGGGGGGGGCGCCAACTCTAATGGTCCTACTATATAAGTGTGTTAATGTAATGTATACACTTGTTCACAGGGTGAAGATGCCCATCAGGGAAAGAGGTGTCCTGGGGTATGCTGGTGCTGCTCTGCAGGCTCTGGTGACGTTCCCTCGGCCGTAGGGGTGTTGAGTCGGGTCACAGGCTTTTCTGTGATGTCCACTAGATTGGTTAGCGTGGAGCTTCCTCTCTGGAAAGCTGAAGCGGAAGTGACGTCACCAAGGCAGGGCGAGCATCCAAGCAAAGAGTGTGGAATGTACAGGCTAAGCACTCGGGGCTCACAGCTCCTTCTACTGGCCTCTAAGAAGTGTTAGTTACAACGACTTGGAGGCGACTTCCTTTGAAATCAATTGTAGAAGTCGGATTGAAGTAGTACAGGAACCTTTTCTGAAGTCAGAGCGACTTCAGTAGTGTGCAGACAGGGACGGCTCTCATTCACTTACATTGATTTTGTTGCGCAACTTGGGGTGACTAAGCAGATAATCTCTCCACTTGTTTATATGAAAATTTATTTTTTTATATGAAAGAATTGCCTACTCTCAGCAGGAGAGATCGTCAGGGGGGGTGAATTGAGATCGCAATTTTTTTAACGATTAATCGTGCAGCTCTACTGCCTTGTACTTGTAACTAAATATGTTTGTCTTATGTCTTTTATGTCCTACTGTTTTGTAGATTAATGTTTTAACCACTTGTTTACTGGGCACCTAAACCCCCCTTTGCCCAGACCAATTTTCAGCTTTTAGCGCTATAACTCTTTGAACGACAATTGCGCGGTCATACAACACTGTACCCAAATGAATTTTTTTTATCATTTTTTTCCCCACAAATAGAGCTTTCTTTTGGTGGTATTTGATCACCTCCTGGGTTTTTCTTTTTTTTTAAATTATTTTTCTTTTTATTTTTTATTTTTTTTAAAGAACGATTTAAAAAAAAAAATGTCCAAAACCGTTTTATATTTTGTTAATACATTTTGCAAACAGGTAATTTTTTCTCCTTCATTGATGTACGCTGATGAGGCTGCACTGATGGGCACGATAAGGCTGCACTGATGGTCACTATTGATAGCTGGCACTGAAGGGCAGCACTGGTGGGTGGCACTCATGAGGCACTGATTGGCACCACTGGTGGGCATTGATAGGTGGCACTGATGCACTGTGTGCACTGAATCGTGGCACTGATTGCTGGCATTGGCAGGCGGTACTGGTGGGCACAGAGGCTCTTTCTTTTCGGGACCGATGACCCTGCAAACAAAAGCCGGCGATCAGCTTTTTTTTCTTCTCACGCTGTGTGAGGAAAAAAAAAAAAAACGATTACTGAGCCTCTGTTTACATCACATGATCAGCTGTCATTGGCTGACAGGTTAAGGAATATACTTTGTATTCCTTCATGTAATCCATGATTTTTACCCTTTGCCTGTACAATTCGATAGATTGCTGTGTATTAGTCAAGGCCTACTTTACTATATACCAAAAGGAAAAAAAGAAAAAAAACCTGAGGATCCTTGTTCTCAACAGTCCAATAATGGTACGAAAGTCCATAATGCCAATCTGGTCATGTTACCCTTGCTTCTGGGACAGCCTTCCATGGTGATTCCAATTGGATACAGCATACAGTAATGGCCTTCGGACCAGCTTTCCTGGCTTTCTTACTTTATTAATATTGGACAAAGGTAGAGCAAGAAAAACACATACTTTTAAGACGTATGCATTCAAATGAATGCTTATCTTGTCATTCTGAGTATTAAGGACCTTTGGTTAGAATTGTTATATACTGGGACATAATGAAACCCTTTCCTATTGACACATTTAACAATTTGAATGGTTACTCTCTTCATCCAGGTTGTCTGATTTTCATCACCTAGGTTTCTTCATCCATTGTCCTATGCCTGCAAGTAACTCTGCCCCACCTTCTGCTGAATACCACTGTGTGTGTATGACCATTCAAATGTCCAGGGGGATCTTGTTGTCATTGCAACTCACCACTAACTCCTTTTACTGAAAGTGTGTTCAGTTATACCAACCCTGGTGGGCTAAAACCTTGGCTGTTGACAAACATTTGTGCATATAGCCCCGTCCCTAGCTACCATGTGTAGCTACTGTACGAGTCCTGCCTTTAGCAGGCTATGGAAGAGGTCATAATTTTAAGAGGTCTCAGTGCAGATTAGGCAGTCAACAAAGCAGACAAATATAACTTGATTTCAGAATACGGATAAGTGTGACATCACCAGTTACTTGTGGCTTCAGAAACAATCAAACTAAATTACTCTTAAGTACAATTGTACTATACTCTCTATTTGCCAATCGATATGAGTCTCACAATTCCCAGTATATCTATATATTTAAGCAATGCTCTTTGAACTTGGTTATGGCACCACAAAGAAAACCAACCAACAAAAAAACACATGACCACATATGATGACTGCCACATATTAGGACTGTAGAGAGTGTGCGTCACATATATAAATAAAATAGTCACATGACTGTTGCTAAACCCTGGTGTTACTGTTACGATTGTCATAGTTGGTAATAGCTACAATGACATAAATTTATATAAAACAATTATCCAATGTCGAAAGAGAAAAAAAATGTTGGAACTTGGCCCAACCAAAATGCTATAGGGATGCTTTAATATTCTATATCAACATTTTTAACAGTTTTAAATGTTCTCCCTATAATGTTCTCCATACTAGTAAATATCAAATATACTAAACGGGTAACACCATACATGAATCATTTTCTTTCCTTCAACCAGCGGGTTGAAGAAAAGAAAATGTATTGATTCCCCTATCCACACACTTGAAGTGGATGGGGGATATTCTCTTGCGAAGCTATTGTATTCTGACAGCAGGGAGGCTTCTGTTGGAATACACTCATCAGCACCACCAAGTTTAGCCAGCGGCACTGATCGAGTGAAAAACTCGTAACGAAGTGGTTCGAGTGATGGACTTTTGCACAACCAGTCTGCCCTGAATCGGCCAAGCTTTTGGTCCATCTATGGCTGGCTTTATTTTTTTTAACATGCCACTCTTATTTAAAAAATGTGAGATCAAAACTACTGCATTTCTCTCTAATTCAAAAGGATGTGTAATATCAAGGTGCTGCTCCAAAACAAAGGTGTGTATATTGTTTTTTTTTCTCTTCAAAAAATATGGCTGAAGTGATGCCATCTTTATTGCAATGCGAAATACATATGTTTCTATGTTTCTTTAGTGATTTTATCTGTTTGCATGAGGTGGCAGTTTTTATTAACAAGAGCCCTAGGTGGTGAATGCTGTACCAACTGATTAATGCAATTTTACATGCTCCATTGCCACACTTTTGGTACTGTCTTGGTGCCAGCTAGATCACTAATTGCTCACTGTCAGCTAAATATTTCAAGCTATTACTATTGAGCACAGCAATCATCCCCTCTCCAAATTGCCTTCTGCTTCCTTCAGAACTGGAAACGAGTTGTCTCATTTCATTCAAATTCATGCAGCATATTAGCTAGCCTTGATACAGTTATTGCAGGAGATTTATAAGGCCCCATATACTCCATATTATAGACAATAAAAGGTGAAGAACTTGTGTTCAACACGAATGTCTGAAATTTACTAACCCTCTAACTCATAATAAAACAAATTAAAATGCTAAATATCCTTATGAAACACAAAGTGTATACAAAAATCTAACTATAACAATTTAGGTAAAAAAACATCTAATACTCGACCCTGCAGCTTTTTTTTGTTTAAGTATCGTTATATTGTGCTCCTTGAAACAACCACATTGTCTTTTTCCTGAGCAGCCTGTATTTCTTCTGAGGTTACCTGTGTGTTTTCCTTTGTATCCCAAACCAATTTTCTGGCAGTTGTGGCTGCAATCTTTCTTGGTCTACCTGACCGATCCCCGAAATTTTGAAGTGAAAAGTGAATGAACCATACTGACTGGTATATTCAAGGTTTTGGATATCTTTTTATATCCTTTTTCATCTTTATAAAGTTCCATTACCTTGTTACACAGGTCTTTTGACAGTTATTTTCTGCTCCCCATGGCTCAGTATCAATCCTGCTCATTGCATCCATGTGAGAGCTAACAAACTCATTGACTATATGTAACGCCGAGCGCTCCGGGTGCCCCATCCATCCCGGAGTGCCCTCGGCGGCCTCTGCCCTGCAGCGCCCCGGTCAGCTCCGCTGACCGCAGGCACTGCTCGGTCTCCAGGATGCGATCCTCGTGGCGGCCCCGGTCCGCCCGGGGATCGCATCTCGCTCACCTCTCCCCTCCTGGTTCCTCCGGCGCGCGCGTCCCTGCTCCCCAGGCGCGCGCGCGCGCGCACACACAGCAGTTTTCTTAAAGGGCCAGCACACAAGTGATTGGTGCCTGGCCCAAATTACTGGCACACCCGCATCTTTTAAAAATACACTCCCCCTTCCTGCCCTCGCTGGATCTTGTGTCGCCATAGTGCCCAGTGAAAGCGTTTGTGTTTTGCTCCTGCCTGTGTATCCAGATCTCTGCCGTTGCCCCTGACTACGAACCATTTCCGCCTGCCTTGACCTTTGCTACATTTGACCTCGCCTCTGCCTTGTCCTTGTGTACCTCGCCTGTCTCAGCTGTCAGTGTGGTCGAGTTGCTATTGGAAGACACGACCTGGTTGCTACCGCCGCTGCTAGTCCATCCCACCTTGCTGTGGGCTCTGGTGAAAACCAGTAGCAACATTAGAACCGGTCCTCCAATACAACCCGTGCTATCGCCTCACTGGCATAGGGGGTCCACCTCCTGTTTCCCGCCATACCCCGGGCGTGACACTATATAGACACTAACTGCAATTTAAAAATGTGGGAAATTAACCTTTAATTGCCATTTTTACCTGTGTGTGTCACCTTGTGTGTCTGTATCAAGGCCAAACATTCCAGGGTACTTTGATGTTTTCTTTTTCTGTTGTGAAAATATGGGTTAATGAGAGATTTTCAAATAATTGTACTGTGTTTATGAGAATTTTCCACAGTGTAGCTTGTCAGTAATTTCTAGCAAATAATCCCTCCAAATATAAAGTAGCTATAGGGACATTTAAATAAACTATAAATCTGTATACAGTGCAACATATCTAAAACATTACGTTTGATTACTAAAACATTGCAGCTGTCATTTGACCTTGCATGACATATATGTGCAAAAGACAACTGTTATAGTTGCTCATCAAAGAAAATGGTCCAGATAAGACATAGCAAGCTGTTATTTCTGCAAACCATATTCATGGGTTTAATATCTGTCATTTTGGTACCAAAATAAATGTTTGCATTTACAAAGTCAGGACGTAGATATGTGTAGTTACAGATAGCATGTTCCCTGCTATCGTCTTTTTTTTTTTTTTTTTTCTATTTTATATTGTGTTATTCTTTGCATGAGATTCTGCAGAAATCCCAGGCTCTTGTTGACAGAAATATCTAATTCTGATACCTGCATCATTGGAAAAGACATTTTCAAGGTCACAAGGAAAGATTATGTCACTATAAATAATTCCATTTGCTGATGCCCCAGTCCTCCATCTGCGTTACAACATACCTATAATTGTTTCCCCAAGTTATTAGAGAATGTATTGGAACTGTGTGCTTTCAGAGGAAGGATAATGATCAAAATCTTGACATTTTTATCAAGAATTGTAAGCATGACACATGTATGTTATCATAAAGACAAGGGTATCCAGTCATCTCTGTTCTTCTTCTTCTTCTTCTTCTTCTTCTTCTTCTTTTTTTTTTTTTTTTTGACAAGTGATCTGGTAAAGGTCAAAGGTAATCCTGTTTTTTAATGTAAAAAAAAAAAGGGGTAAATAATATGATTATGTCAGAATATATTGGGTAAAAACCTAAAACACATATAACATTTAGGTGCCCTTACCAAAATGAATATTAAAAAGCCAAGATGTCAATGTAGTCAGCATATGGGGCTATTCTGTAACTGCCTCTTTTGCCCTTTTAACAAAATATAAGTTAAAAGGTAACTCCACTTTCATGGGAATAAAAATTAAGCATATACAGTTGGTACACAAGCTATATTGTAATTAAATGTTAATAAAAATGTACTTTCCTTTTCAATCTGTAGTGCTGTAATTTTCTGTAAAAATACAAAGCATTGCAGTTATGCAGTGCTATTTATTTATTTTTTGCTGTTGACCCATGTTTTGATGTTACAACATATGTCTTCATGTATTTGTTAAATTTTATTATGTCCATTAAATAAAAAACACTCAATCCTACTGTCACAGATGTATAGTTTTTCTCTCATTTAGGTTACAATTCACTTTTAATGTTTTTTTATTTGTGTACTTTTTAAAAAAAAAAATTTTTACTTAAGCACTTTGTGTTTTAAAAATGTTTTTATAGGCCAACAATAAACCAGAAATTGAAGCAGCCCTGTTTCTGGACTGGATGAGGTTGGAGCCACAGTCGATGGTTTGGCTACCGGTGCTTCATAGAGTTGCTGCTGCTGAAACTGCCAAACACCAAGCCAAGTGTAATATCTGTAAGGAATGTCCCATTATTGGTTTCAGGTAAGATATAGTTCCGTAGCTACATGGTTAGTCAGGTCAGTCATCTTTGTGAAGAATATCAGACTAGCACTGGGTTACAGTCCTTACTAGACATGCCTTTCCCAATGTGCTTCTTTAGCCTAATCCCTACTGGTGTACCCCCTCAAACAGTTATTCTTCATAACCAATATTAGACTTCTAAACTGCCAGACCCAATTTAGATAGCACAGAGAGGTCCTGGGTGTTGTGGACAGGTCAACCGAATGTTATACGGCAGTCATTTTTATTGTAAGCACGTTTTTTATAGGGAATGAACCCAGAAGCCGTACACTATGCCTAGAACTTAGTTTACATATACACGGCATGTGAAATTATCTTCCATTTAGTGTGAAGCGAGTGCAGCCTCAGGCCTTCCCCCTTGCTATTGCACTCATTGTGCCTAATTTGATCATCCCCCTGCATTTTATTCTCTGTGTGTGTGTGTGTGTGTGTGTGTGTGTGTGTGTGTGTGTGTGTGTGTGTGTGTGTGTGTGTGTGTGTGTGTGTGTGTGTGTGTATTTTTATATATATATATATATATATATATATATATATATATATATATATATATATATATATATATATATATATATATATATATATATATATATATATATATATATATATAATTAGGGGTGCAACGGATCGTCACCGATCCGAACGGGTCACCCCGTTCGGATCAGCACACCCCGCGATCCGCGGCCTCGGCCTTAGGAAAGGCCGCGGCTTCGGCCTAGCTCCGGAGCGGCCATCTTGGTACACCCGGCGGCCTTAGGAAAGGCCGCGGCTTCGGCCTACCTCCGGAGCGGCGGCCATCTTGGTACACCCGGCCACTGTTTACAATGTGATCGCTCCGTCAAATGACGGAGCGATCACTTGTAAACAAACCCTGCATTACCCAGCCAATATCCTGCATTACCCAGCCAATA
>CM053027.1:396637764-396725264 GCA_028564925.1 Lithobates sylvaticus
TCAGAAAAAAAAATTCTTCTAGCGGAGGTCCGAGTGTCATATTGCACTTCACAGGCCCCTCATCACAGACCCCCATATCGCAGACTGCACCCCCATTACAGACCCCCCTCGATGGTAGACTCCTGTCCTGCACCGCATTCCCCCCCCCCCCCCTCCCAACTGAGCCCTACCTTAATCACACAAGATGGAAAGCACAGCAGCCCTGGACAACAGGTGGGACTTTTCACATTAAAGCTGAGCAATTGATTGCTGGGACCGCCCGCTGTGTAGCAACCAATAATAAGACGGGCAATGTGAGGAGGGGCAGTGCAGTGATCCTATCAAAGGGTCAGACCGTGCACGGCGCAACTGCCATGCTGTTAACATAGCAGCACAAGGCAGGCAGGTGAGCCGGCGACGGGGAGAGGACACACAGGCAATTATTTGGCAAGGCTGCGGTCCGGGTAGTATGGCTGCCATTTTAGTGAAACCTGTGATAGACCAACACAAAGTGGCACATAATTGTAAAGTGGAAGAAAAATGATAAATGGTTTTCTAAATTTTTTACAAATATCTGAAAAGTGTGGCATGCATTTTTTATTCAGCCTTCTTTACTCTGATGCCCCTAACTAGTGGAACCAATTGCCTTCAGAAGTCACCTAATTAGTAAATAGAGTCCACTTGTGTGTAATTTAATCTCTGTATAAATACAACTGTTTTGTGAAGCCCTCAGAGGTTTGTTAGAGAACCTTAGTGAACAAACAGCATCATAAAGACATAACAGAACATACCAGACAGGTCAGGCATAAAATTGTGAAGAAGTTTAAAGCCGGGTTAGGTTATAAAAATACCCCAAGCTTTGAACATCTCACTGAGAACAGTTCAATCTATCATCCGAAAATGGAAAGAGTATGGTACAACTGCAAACCTACCAAGACATGGCCATCCACCTAAACCGACAGGTCGGGCAAGGAGAGCATTAATCAAAGAAGCAGCCAAGAGGCCCGAGGTAACTCTGGAGGAGCTGCAGAGAATCCACAGCTCGGGTGGGATAATCTGTCCACAGGACAATGATTAGTCATGCACTCCACAAATCTGTCCTTTATGGAAGAGTGGCGAAAAAGAAAGCCATTGTTGAACGAAAGCCATAAGATGTCCATTTGCAGTTTGCGAGAAGTCATGTGGGGGACACAGCAAACATGTGGAAGAAGGTGCTCTGGTCAGATGAGACCAAAATTTTACTTTTTGGCCTAAAGCAAAATGCTATGTGTGGTGGAAAACTAACACTGGACATCACCCTGAACACACCATCCCCACCGTGAAACATGGTGGTGGCAGCATCATGTTGTTGGAATGTTTTTCTTCAGCAGTAACAGGGAAGCTGGTCAGAATTGATGGGATGATGGATGGAGCCAAATACAGGGCAATACAGAAGACCTGTTAGTCTGGTGGTGGTGGCAGCAACATGTTGTGGTGATGCTCCTTCTTTAGCAGAGAAGCTGGTCAAAGTTGACGGGAAGATGGATGGAGCCAAATACAGGGCAGTCTTGGAAGAAAACGGCAAAAAGACTTGATACTGGGACGGAGGTTCACCTTCCAGCAGGACAACGACCCTCAACATACAGCCAGAGCTACAATGGAATTGTTTAGCTCAAAGCATATTCACGTGTTAGAATGGCCCAGTCAAAGCCCAGACTTAAATCCAATTAAGAATCTGTGGCAAGACTTAAAAATTGCTATTCACAGAGCTTGAGATATTTTGCATAGAAGAATGGGCAAAAATGTCACTCTAGATGTGCAATGCTGGTAGAAACATACCCAAAAAGACTTGCAGCTGTAATTGCATCGAAAGTTGGTTCTACAAAGTATTGACAGCCCCCCAGTTAAAGTTTTGACTGGGGGGCTGACTACAAATTAAGTTCATACGTTTCACATAATTATTTGTAAAGAATTTTGAAAACCATTTATAATTTTCCTTCCACTTCACAATTATGTCCCGCTTTGTGTCAGTCTTTCACATAAAATCCCAATAAAATAAGTTTGTTTTTGGTTGTAATACTTCTTCAAGGCACTGTGTGTGTGTGTGTGTGTGTGTGTGTGTGTGTGTGTGTGTGTGTGGGGGGGGGGGGGGTATATATCTGTGTGTGGATATCTCTCTCTCTCTCACACTCTCACACTCTCTCACACTCACACACACACACACACACACATAGATAGATAGAGATGGATATATCTAGCTCTATCTATCTATCTATCTGAATTGCCTTTAAGGAATGTGGGGAAGGTGTTGATCCATCAGCAATAGCTTGGGGGAGTTTGGGGTTCCAAAGTCTGTAAATGCATTGCAAAACTATGTCAAACGTTCAGGGACTATTTGGTGTTCTAGAGAGCTTACTCCTCTAGGACTATCAGAGGCTTGCCTTTATATCTCCTCTACAAATATCTTCTCTCTGCAGCGAGTGACAGGGGTTTTATGATCCTGAAGAAAAACAAATGCATACCATGGTACCCTGCCCCCTCTCCTGTTTCCACCTCCAAAACATTTGAGCTGTGCCAATCTAATGCATGCCGAGGTTAATTGTGAGAAATTTGATTTGCCAAGGGTGCCTATATAACCAGGAAATGGCCTGGTTAGGCAGGAGAAAGCCCTACCACAGTTTAACTCTATATAAAACCTTTAGGTGATGTCACTACTACTTTCTCAAGGTTAACGCTTGCTTTGCATATGCATTTTAAGATCAGATAGTGCATTTATTCATTTTGTGACACATTAGGAAGCCAACATTTTTGCAAATAGTTTTGCCTAGAGTTCAGTTTAATGCATTGGCAGGGCAATATGGTGCCTATGGTTGAGTGCCCACCAAGGACACTATCTACACAATGACATGTGTGGATTTGCTGCCACATTTTAAAACCAGCTTGTTGGCTTCACACAATTATCCACACAGCTAAAAATATACTAGGGATATTAAATAAAATTGTCCTTTGGGGGCAGGTTATGCTGTGAATGGTTCAGAGTTTTGCAAAATGCTGTTGAATATGGTGGCATCATACAACTTCTCAATATAACTATAAGGTAATGATAAAATGTCCAATGTAAAAAAACATGATATAATTATGCTTAAATTAACTTTTAAGTATATTTTTTCCTGTTCAAGGCAATAATCCATAGTTAATTCAGCACAATAAGTCTCTGAAAAAAAAAAAAAACATGCGCACACACAGAACAAATAATTAGTTAGCTTGCTAGCACCACATATTCAGCTGTACAGTTTACAAATATCTCAGTAGAATTCATACAAAATACATTTATCCAATAGACTGTGAAATCCTTACTACCCCTGAGAGAAAATTGCAGTTTTATTCACTCAGAGTATTTTACAGACAAAAACCAGTGTGAGCACCTCTGCTGTATTAAAATACTAAATAGAATTGTTCTCTGTAGATGAGTATGAAATGCTCCATAAAGTTGAATGGTTGAAAAGGGGTTTTCAGCCCCAGGTAGTAAATTTTACCAGGTGATGTACAATGATTTTACAAGTATAGTTCCTCTAGAGAGTCCATTGTTTATACTTGCTTGACTAACAGCTAGTAGTGATGTGTTTGAATAGGGAAGCAAAATTTAGACTGGTACATATAATGGATGCCATGTTGTGTCTTGCAGCTTTAATAAATGATGTTTCTTATATTACCAAAGTGTGCACTTTCTTACCTTAAGTAGCCCTTGGCATGTGTCTGTTTTGGGTACCCTTTGTGTATAGTTTTCCAAACCATCTTTTGTAATTTTTGAATAAATATACCAAATCACACAGGGAATTTTGTAGCAGCAGGTATGACTGCGTGAGAATCACTTCAATAGTAAATAGTTATTCATATTATCCAGTAAATGTCACTATACAGCTGCATAGAGCAGTACTGTATTGTATCCAGCTATAGTAGCGACTCTTTAGCTATGTTTACCCAGTGAAAATGATCAAAGCGATTTCCATTTTTTGGAAAACTCTGCTACAAATTTACTTGTGTGATAGCACTTTCTTTGATCAAAACAAAAGAAAGAAACCACGCTAAAACACAATTAAAAATGACCCTAATAGTGTAGTATCTCTGTTGTGTACACATAGTAATTAAAGGGTATAATGGGTACAGAATTAAAATCTCTGACTAATGTGGTAGAGATACACCCTGTTATATGGTCATTGTTTTCCTGCATCTGATGTGTGTTTAAAAATCAAGTTACACAGGTCAGCCAATTAACTTTAATTCTGGAAGACATGACAATTCAGAGTCTTCCTTTGACCTGCTTTGCATTTTGCTGCAGCCTATTCTATTAAGGTGTGTTTAAACTGCAAAAAGAAGTCAAATGCAGCCTTTTATTAGATGCTGCATTTTTTTCATTTGAATACATGCAACTGTCTTTAAATGAAAATGGCTGCATTTGACAAAATTGCCTGTCAACATTAGTGCAAGCTTCTGCTTCATTTTGATTTTGGGGTAGTAGAGCTGAAAGTATCCAAAACAATGTATAATTACTGTTTTTTTTTTTTCTACCTCAGGTACAGAAGTTTAAAGCACTTTAACTATGACATCTGCCAAAGCTGCTTCTTTTCCGGCCGTGTTGCAAAAGGTCACAAAATGCACTATCCGATGGTTGAATATTGCACTCCCGTAAGTTCCCATATCATATAAATTAATCTTCTGAAACAATGGAAAAACTGTATGGTATAAAAGTAGTATAGTATACCTGTGACAGACCTAAAAAAAAATCTTAAAGCGGAGATCTACCCCACCCACATTTGCATCTTTGCATCATCCGCTTCAATACAGCAAGGTAAAACAACATTGGACGTTTATTTTTTTTTTAAAAGCTTTTGTTTACCTGGTTTCCATGGTGTAGTCTTTTTTTTTTTTTTTTTTTTCTTCCTGTTTAGGGCGTGGCGGCGATGTAGGTCATATCCTGCTGTGCCTTTTGCTCTTGGGAGTTGTGTGTCGTCATTCCCAGGAGTCAGTGGGCATCGCCGCCTGTTAGCATTGCGTTATTACCAAACAGGAAATTACACGATGTAAGGCAGTGCTAAGTGCCATTTTTTTAAAGTGCAAATAGATTCTTGTTGACAACAATAGACACAATTGTGAGCCAAGCCTTGTGTTTTATGAGCATACGCGAGATTGGGAGGTGCATGCTGGGTAACCCAGCAGCACCTTATCCCAGAAGAATAGACTAACGGGCTTCACATGTAGTAGCAATACAAGTAAACCAATTTTTTTTTTTAATAGGGACAGTGTCAAAATTTAAAAAATGTAATAACATTTTTTTTTTAAAGTGCCTGTGTCCTTGCATGCCCATGCGCAGTAGTGAACACATACGTAGGTCAGGCCCACATATGTAAACTCGCAAAACACGTGAGGCATCACCACGAGTGAGAGCAATAATTCTAGTACTAGATCTTCTCTAACTTTTAAACTGGTAAATTTTCAAAGCATCCCCATTATACATTTTTAATTACCGCAGTTTGGCGCCATTCCACAAGACTGGGCAAATGATTACTGGGCATACCCCTTGAAATTGCACAAAATGTTGAAAATGTCAAGGGGTATGAATACCTTTTCAAGTAACTGTACATTACAGGAGTCTTCAGAAGTGAAGGAGGGGTTTTCATAGCTAAGCACACCCTCCTGCCTGTATGCCTGAGCTTAGGTATTCCTGGAAGTAATTTCTACGTAAATCATCTGCCCTTACTCGAGATGGCCACGGTCGGAAATGCTAGGTGGTGTTTTTCAGAGTGATTTGTAAAGGTCCGCCCACCCCTGGGAAAAAATTAAAAGCCAGCAGCTTCACATACTGCAGCTGCTGACTTTTAATAATAGGACACTTACCTGTCCTGGGCTCCAGCAATGTCGGCACCACAGCTGATGTTTCCATCAGCTGTCGGGTTCTGCTGCCACCATGGCCGGTAAGGGAACCCGGGGGGGGGGGGGGGGGGAGGTGCTGTGCTGTGACATAATTCGCCATTGATGGATGGGGGAGTTGGTTTTGTGTATTACAAATGAATGAAATAGTGCTTTTGGTTTGTGATGCTTGAAGGCTGTGTAGTTCCGCTTTAAGTTTTTATTGAATGAATCAATCAGTGTGCCTTGCATTGCTTGTGTTGGTGGCTTACAAAATAGTTGTGGACTTATCCTCTTTTCTTGACTTTACAATTCTTGAATTCTATCCAATTACGTTTAAAATCCTGTACTGTATAATTTTTAAATAATTCATATTAGATTATAGTCTGTCTGCCTATAAGAGCTTGCACAGCTATTAACATGAATGAACCCTTCTTAGCTGGATCTGACATGAATAGCTAAAGAAAAATGGTAGGTGCCAAGCTCTTTGTTTTGGTTGATGTTTTTGGCTTCTATAAACCACAGTCCATGACTGAGTTTAGCTTTGAACTTAAAAGCAAAAGAAGGAACTAAGAAATGCTAAATCTCATTGTTGTAAGCCACTAAATAAAGGCAGTTGCCAAATACTTTCCTGTAAAACATTTAATACCTGAATGCCGATTCTCTTAAGGAGAATGCTGAGCCGAATTTTAAATCTATCGATGGATTTGTTTTCTTTTTGACCCTGTTACTTCTCAGCTCTCTCGTTCTCAAAGCAAAAAAATGCTTTTTACCTTACTTTTCAATTCATGCAATCGAGTCTCACATTCACAAAGAAATGCATTTGTCTTCTTTCAGACTACATCTGGAGAAGATGTACGCGACTTTGCAAAGGTTTTAAAGAATAAATTCAGGACTAAACGATATTTTGCAAAGCACCCAAGAATGGGTTACCTGCCTGTTCAGACTGTCCTAGAAGGAGACAACATGGACACGTGAGTACACTCTACTGGACCTGCAAATGCCTTTGTCATTTACCTATTCCCAGTTCTGTTTTAGTTTTTTACATTAATACATTTCATCCTTTCTGGAATGTATTTTAGCTGTAAGAAACACAAGCTGATATGTTTAGAAAGTCTGCAGTAGTATGTACACCTGCATAAAACGCCATTGAAGTAGCAAATCTATCAACAAATATGCAAGGCAATATCTTAATTTTAAAATAAAGCAAGTGGACCTTGCAGGAAAATTTTGTATTAAATCCTTAACTGCAACATTATATGGGGCAACATTCTACTATGCACAGAGGACTGTCAATAATCGAGCTAATGTAAAAAGCAGCGATTGTCTATTTTGCTTCAACCTGCCTGAAATGGCTGTTGGTGTAATGCATAGTAAGTCACTGGCCCAAAATAAGCTTGTACATATCGGGTGTTGATTTTAGTCAAGGGCCAGCATCAAATTGTGAACATGCACCTTAAAAATCCATGGTATCTCTCTCATATCTATCTTGACATGGGCCTTTAAAAAAAAGTATCCCTGAATATATCCTTATGGAACTTATCTTAATTGTACAGTGCAGGACACAGGACAGGAAGTCATTGACCATGGGTATGCCACTACTTTAAAGTGACTGGACACTGAAAAAAAGCTTTGCTGGGAACTACCTCAATGCATCCTCAAATAAAAATGCTCCCACTTCATGGGACTTTTTGCTGGTTTCTTTAGGTGATGGACATCTCCTATGGAGAAGTTAGTTTTCTAAACCATTCTTTTTATTTAAATTTTTCTTTACTACTTCAACCAACAGTTCTATCAAGATCTCACTGCTTATTGCATCAGGGCTCTCTAGCAGTTTCTGTAATGGTTAACTTAGATTTACATCTTGGGAACTGTATCCAGATCCTGCAGCAGCGGGACCAGCCAGTAATTTTGTAATGAGTGCAGTTAGCCACAGGGTGCTATATATGGCCAGTGCTGTGAGAAATTCCTATGGCACACTACAGCACACAGACCCTGAAGACTCCTTCGGTGGAATACCCACCATGATGGGTAAAGATTGGTTCCCTAATGTAATCTGCAGCATTGATAAAGTACGACAGGATTTCCTTGTATTCATGACGGATGTCGTATATTAACTTATGGAGTGGTATTCACTTTATTTTATCCTCCTTTGTAAATTTTTTGACTACATTGGTGGTAGGTAATGTTATTATAATGTTTAGCTTTTTAAATTTGGATTGTTTTTGCTAGACGGCATTACTGCTTGGGAGGAGACTTTTTGCACTATGCCTATTGTCTGATGTCTCGCTTCCCACTATTTCTATTGAGATTGAAAGAAGTACGTCTGCCTGCTGTCCCAGAGACACAGCCACAGGACATCGGTCAACGCCTGGGTTATTTGTAATTCCTTTCCCAAACATGCAAATACCCTCTCTTTCTGCATCCATTTCATAAGTATCCCACAGGGGATCCCCTCAATTAGCAATGGAAGAACAAGGCACAGAGGAGCTGAGAAAAAAACTGCCCAATAGCACTGATGCCACAGACAGCAGTGAAACCCTCAGGATGATGGCTGTTCCCCCTGTACCAGAGCAAGGTCTTTTTTTGACACTGCTCCCTTTTTTAATTCTAGCTCCCTATCAGACCTGCAACAGACAGCCTATCTGACTAAGGCAGATTTCACTGAAACTATGATTTCTTTTTTAATCCCTCTGTAATTCTAGAACCTCTTCTGCTTCTCCATCACCTAAATCTTTTCAGGTCTATGACTAGGGATGTGCAAACGGTTTGGCCCGAGCATAATTTCGGGCTGAACTTTCGCTGATTGGACGTTCGAACAGCCGTACAAACGGGTCGTTTGGACGTTTGTTCGGCCCCCGAACTGACCACAATGCATTGCGGTGCTGAATAGTGCATTGCGAGCCCTGATAGGCTGAAGCAGTAAAAGTTTCAGCCAATCGGAGCAATGGCAGACATTTTCAGTGTGATTTCAGCGTGGAGAGAGATAGAACAGGGCTCTGGTCAGTGCTATTAGTTAGTGTGCACTGTGCTATTTTGCTTCAATTGTCAGTGTAGAATATTAGTTTAGTGTCAGTCTAGGGATAGTGTGAGTGTAGTGAAGAGGACCATCATTCAGCTTTGCATAGTGTGCAGCTAGAGTGGGGACAGCTCAGATAGTTTCACTGTAGTGTAGTGAGACCGTGTCATTCATACATACATTAGTGTACAGTAGGGACAGCTCAGATAGTTTTTAGACATGTGCACAACAAAAAAAATCGTTTATTTTCGTTTTGTTTTTTTCGTTTCCGTTGATTCGTAACGATTCGTAAATTCGTAAGTCGTCGTGTTCGTATTCGTAACGATTCGTAAGTCGGTGTTCGTATTCGTAACGATTCGTACGAGTTATTTTTTCGTTGATTTCGTTTTTCTGTTTAATTTTCGTTCATTCGTTTATTCGAAATTCGGACGCATTCGTAGTTATTCGTAACATTCGTAACATTCGTAATCTGAGCATAATTCATAATTTTATGTAATGTGTATGCTATTACATTTTAAGAGACACGGAAAATTACGAATCGAAAAAAAAGTTACGAATGTACAAATTTTTTCGTTCAATCCATTCGAAGCACGTTAAGCAACGCCATTGTAAGGGACACAAAAAATTACCAATTCAAAAAAAAAAAAAAAAAAAAGTTACGAATGTACGAATTTTTTTGTTCATTTTTGTTTCTGTTTTCGTTTTTCGGATGTTTCATTCGTACATTCGTTGTTTCTTGTTTGTTTTTTTCGGATTTTCGTTATTTTCGGATTCGTTCAATTCGAACGATTCGTTAAAATTTTTGGCGAATCGTTCGTTCATTCGTACGAAAACGAACGAACGAAAATAACTAAAAAAAACTAAAAAAAAAGAAACGAATTGCACATGTCTAATAGTTTCAGTGAACTGAGACCGTGTCAGTAATCTTTACATTAGTGTATAACTAGAGTAGGGACAGTTTAGATAGCGTCAGTGTAGTGATGGTTGAACACGGTCTATTTGATTGCGTTACTGCCAGTTTAACACCATATAGTTTTGTGTGTGCGTTACTGCCAGTTTTAACGCCATATAGTTCTGTGCGTCACTGTACGTTTGGCACATTATATTGCAGTATTTTATAGTGTATCCGTGGAGTGTGTCTGTGCAGTGTGAGTACTAAAATTAAAGTGCACCAAACACCTCTTTACATTGATTAAAGTGCATCTATGTACAGATTTCAACTTCTTCTTTACATTTGCTTATAAGCCTGATAATGTCTGGGAGGACAACAAGGAGAGGCAGAATGTCTTCTGTTTAGTGAGTTTGCCCATTCTATCAAGCCACAGCATGAAGAGGAGGTGGTGGACTGGCTTATTAAACCTTCCTCAGCCTCCTCCTCATCCTCTGTCACGCCAGCAGAGACAGGTGTGCAGTCCCCTGCAGTTGCCAGAGTGGATAACCTGCCTCCTTGTCCACATCTATTCCTGCCATAGCCCCAACATCAGCCACTGAGGAGTCCGCTGAGGTATTTGACCACACCGTTAGCCACTTGCACCTTGATGATGCCCAGCCATTCATTTCTGGATTCAGATTTTGGTTCGGAGGCTGAGGATAACGGGAACATGAGCCTAGAGAGAGGGAGGAACACAGGTAGACAAATTGTCATTCATGTTCCCCAAGCCACAGCATATTGCCAAGTTGCCTCCAGTGGTAATGAAGAAGATGGAGATGATGAGGTCACTGATGCGACTTGGGTGCCATATAGAGCAGAGGAGGAAACTGAAGGTGAGGCGGCACAACCCCAAGGAGGCCGACATCAAGAAGGAGTAGAGAGCAGCCACCCTATTCGATCACATTCTGCATCTGTTATCTCCTGGCCCACTCCCCAAAGCTCAGCTGTCTGGGCCTTTTTCAGCACATCTGCAGCAGATCACACTGTTGCTATCTGCAAACTGTGTCTCAGGCACATCAAACGTGGCAAAAAAACAATATGCATATCATTGCAATTTTTTACAGCAAGGCCAATTCTTGCTTTCATCAAGAGTACCTCTATAGGGTTACGGTGGGAAGGCGCCACCCACACCCAAAGACCAATTTTTACGCACCCGTTACATCTATACAAAGTCAAAGTGACACCAGAATGTATCCAAAACATCTCTAATCTTATTCCCAGTGCACTACATTGTGTCCTCATCATACACACTGGCTTCCCAGCTGTTGCTGAGCAAAATAAAGGCAGCTTGCAGGGAAATTTTCATATTTTTTTTTTTTTGTTGGGCTTTATAAATGCAATTATTGCTGCAGCAGATTCTAGTAATGGTACAGATCTGCCAGTTTGCAGGTAGACTAAGAGGACCCCCAAGCACTATGTTGGAAGGAATTTTTCATTTTTAGGCTTTCACTTTAAAAATCACTGCTCATTTAAAAATGACATTTTTCACCAACTTTTTTTTTTTATTATTGATACGTGTCCCCCAGGGCGGGAGCCGGACCCCTATAACCATTGTATTCCCAATTACTTGCATATAAGCCTTCAAAATGGGCATTTTTGATGTTCGGGTCCCATTGACTTTAATGGGGTTCGTTATTTGGGTCCGAACTTTTGAGGTGTTCGGAAGTAATGGTGCGAACCGAACAGGGGTCTGTTCGGTCCATCCCTATCTATGACCCTTATCCTCCTAACCTCATTGGAGATGCAAGCTTAAGCCACAAGGTGCTTTTTTTTTTTTTTGTGTGCATGTCTTTATTTTTGCCATTTGTCTTGTTGCCCACCCCTCATTTTATTGTTTGGTGACGTTGCATGGTCTCTGACTCCTTGTCCTTTACTGTATGATTAAGATGATGGGAAGTTTGACTTAATAGTACATTTCATATCTTGGAGTACAGACCAGGACACCGGTCACCTCCCCTGTGTGTCTCCTTATTATCTGCTACAAAACTGGAGTCCCACAGAGTGGGTAAGGTTATTTGAAGGTGCACTGGGGGCATTTCCAGCAACACTTTTGCCAGTGTCCGACCACCTGAAAGTAGCAGCATATAGACTGTTCGAATCAATCTCAGCCTATTCCTGCTGATTCAAACCATGTATGGACATCGAATTTTACATGCGATTATTGCCAGCGGATGTTATAATCACTGTGTTCCTGGCGAGGACGGCTTCACCCGCTGGGAGAAGACAGTGGTTTGCGTGAAAGAAAATCACTCAGTCTATGGCCAGCTTCGCTCATGGTCTGTAACTTTCAGTCTTGTACCATACTCCAAGATGAGAAATTTACTGACAAGTCAATTTTTTTTCTTTACAAATTTTCTACTACCTCCTTATGTTTTTATTTAAAAAAATAAAAATAGATTGTTGTCGGCTGTAGTAGAGTAGCATTCTATTCCTGTTTTTCATTAGTTTTCATAGCCAAGCTTGGGTTTTATTTTATTTGATAAGCTAGGGAGGCCTAAAATCTATGTCCTATTTCTTGTATTTGGAGTTGTCGGGTTTGTTTTTCTGAGATACTACACAGTTCAATAAATTGTAGATGTTTTCTTTTGCATTTCAAATCCTGATAAAACAAAATAATTATTTTTAAAAACATATTCTGCATCACTGTACAGGAATGGAACATATAGATGCTTAAAATATATATATATATATATATATATTGAAACCCTGGGAATGAGAAACATGTTCAAAATAAATTTGGTCTAAAAGTAGAAAGGGGAAAAAAAAATGTCACTGTTTATAAAGTGCCAACATATTCTACAGCAGTTTCAATTCCATATTCCCTGTTCAAAAGTATTTACCATGCACATATACACTATTGAACAAATCGGGAGGAAGCCATGCAAGCTAGCAGTATTTTTTTGTACTGGGGGAGGAAACTGAACATCCATATGAAATACACACACATTCAGAGAAGATAAAACCTTTAGTATGTCAATTGTGATTCAAACATAGGATCTAGAGTATTAGAAGTGATTATGGAGATTTGAACAGTAGGAGGTATAGGTATCAGTGTAGTGTATAAACCAGTGAAAGTCTGGTAGTATTCTAAAACCAAGGTTTTATGAAGATAGTATTTACTGGGGAGGGTTGGTGAAGGCCTCATGGAATAAGGAAGGGAGTAGCTGAGAAAAGGAGCAGCATAAAGTCCTAGAGGTAGTAGAAATGTGAAAACAATTAAGATTGATATGTGGTATCTATTTACCTGATCATAAAGAAACAAACACTATAAAAATGGTTTTAGTCCTGAGCGTAATAAGACAGTATATATGAAAAAAAAACTCTAGACCACCCTATAAATTTGTATTTACCAGTAACTGCAGCCATACTTTTTTATAAATGGATTGCACACTAATGTGATTTGATGCATTTTCCACAGCTACTTCAGAACAACATAATTATTACATTTATACCAAAGAGGATAGTCGCTTTACATGAAGTGCCATTAATGCTTAACGTAGCCGCCTACCTCAGGGAAGTTTATTATACTGTAGCACAGTTCCAACATTAGGCTTTTGTAAAAAGGGGCCTTGCACCTTTTTTTTTACATTCTCTGTTATCCCTTTTATTTTTATCTAATTTTGTTATTTTTCAGAAATGTACAATTTGGGAAAATACGTTTGGCGCTACATTAAGACCTCATGCACACCGCCACTCTTCTTAACGCCTTTCTCCTGGCAGGCGAAAGCAGTATCAAAAGCGCTCCTTAAAGGGGTAAACCCTTACATATACCCAATGAAGTAACTGGCCTCAGATACACAGAGATAAAACACATCCTCCTACATAAACTGTCCCTGTCTATCTACAGTCTTCTCTATATCTGTTCAAAGTGCTCAGTCTGTCTGAGAGTTCAGAAAAAGGGGGTAGAGAGCAGAAGTTGTGCTCTGCAGAGCTCAGTGAGGACAGCTGATTGGAGGGAAGCGACACACCCCCCTCTACTCAGTACACCGGCACAGAGCTCTCAGACGTGGTTCATGCGCGGGTAGCAGAGGAACAAAGCGGCAGAAAAAAAGGACATTTGCTGTTCCTAATTGAGACAAGTACACACTAGGTATATGCTTTAATATTGTATGCCTGAGGTTTAGGCCTCAAACACATGGGCCACCTGATGATGCAATTTGGAGGCCAAGCCTCTGGTGATGTCACCGCCTTGGGCATGATGGGGTGATGTCACAAGGGGCATGGTCTCCAAATTACGTCATCAGGTGGCCCCACCCCATGCCAATTTAAGTCATTGCACACGGAGGACCCAGCTTTACTTCGGGAGATCGCGTTGAGTCAACATCGGAAGAACAGAGGGTGAAGACCCAGCAAAAGAGCTGGAAGACAGCGCGGAGAGGGAGAAGAGCTGGAGAGGGGAAAATAAATCAAGAGACAAAAGAGACGCCAGAGCTAATTTAATAAATAAAATAAAAAAACAGTGTAGTGTTGTTTTTATTTCTTAACACTTTTTTTGAGTGAATGGGTAGTGGTACAATGTACCCCATATACATTCACCTAGGGTAGGGGGCTAGGATCTGGGTTTTCTTTCTTGCAAACCACAACCACTGGGCAAGGGTTGACGGGAAGAGGCCCTTATCAACATGGGGACAAGATGCTTTGGGGTGGGGGGGCGCAGGGCCCCCCCATGTTGAGAGCATGTGGCCTGGTATGGTCCAGGAGGGGACACTCGCTTGTCCCCCCCCCCCCCCCTTTCCTGACCTGGGATACTTGTTCAGGTAACGATCTGGTATGGATCTTGGGAGGACCCCACATACTTTTTTGTTTTTTGGCGTGGGGGAATTCCCCTTAAGATCCATACCAGACTGAAGGGTCTGGTATCGTCTTGGAGGGAACCTCATGCAAAAAAATGTTGTTTTACCTTTTAGCGGGGGTTTTTCCTTCAAGATTCTCAGCACACAAGTTGGATCATCTTGATCTGACTTCTGGTACGACTTCTATTCAAATCAGTGGGCTCCCATAGGGAACCATTGATTTTGAATAGAGGCAGAGAAATGCCGAACAAGGCATAACGCTGTGTATACAGCGTTAAGCCTCGTTAAACCGTGTTTAACACCTTTTACCGGCGTCTGGTGTTTTTACAGCTCTAGCGCTGGAGCCTCAGAACGTGCTGGTCCTGGTTTTTTTTTTGGAGCTTAAAAACGCCAATGCCTGTTAGAGCTCAAAAACGCCATGGTGTGTATGAGGCCATTGAATAACATGGTGTGGTGTTTTTAAGCTGCAAAAAAAAGCTCAAAAACTCTGCTGTAAAAACGTCCATGTATGAGGCCTTACAACCACTTTAAGCTGCATCTTTTTCAAACGTGGTTAGATGTGCTTCATTTCATTGGCCAGAATAGTTATTCTGGCTATTGAAATAAATGCTGAAGCACAAAACGCAGCCAGTGCGTTTAGCACTTAATACACCAGGCGCGTTAAGGTGTGCCAGGCATTTTTTTTTTTTTTTTTTACAAGTGCCAGGCATTTTTATTACGGAAAAACTCCTCTCCTGAATGCACTGGCCCTAGGTTTTTTTCTGTCTCTAAATGCCCGTATACGAAGATATAAACCTAGGTTAATTCCCCCTAGAGGTAGACCAACGTTGCTCCAAAGCTCACGGTGTCTTCCTGGCACTTATAACGACATAAGAGTATAAAATAGACAGCCGGCATCGTGTCCTCCCAATAAAAGTACTTTATTGATAAAGGGTACAGTGTGCAATTTACAGCAGCTTATGTTTCAGTAAAAACCTTGTTCATAAATGCCCCTGCCTCTAAATGCCTATGTGTGCATGGACATGTAGGCTAATGTAGAGGAGCGTTTAGAGGCAGAAAAAAGTAAAACATCAAAAGTGGCATAAACTGTGTAACATTTAAAGCTGAACTCCAGGTATGGTTTTGCATATTTAAATAAACTTGGACCAATGTAAGTATACATGTTTCATACCTGTGGGGCTGCTGTGAAAGCAGAGAATTACTGTAGTAGTTGGCACTGCTACAGTGATTGCTGTGGTCTTTCAGGTCCTGTGCCGAGCAGCTGCCCTTCTGCTTAGTAAATACAGAGGTTCGCTTGCTTGACATTACCATTCCCAGATTGTCTTTTTTTTTTCCAGTGAATATTGTGCCTTTTTTGATGGGGGGGTGAACGGCTCATGTTAATAGAAAAAAAAGGTGTTCTGTAAATTGCAGCCATGCCAAGTGAGTGAACCCCAAGTGTTCATTAACTGTTTTGCAGGGACCCAAAGACTGCATTAGTTAATGTAGAAGTACCAACTACTATAGTGATTCTCCCCTTCCACAGCAGTTTCACAGATATGGCAATATGTACACTTGCACTGGTCAATGCTAGACTATGTAACTATGCAATTAAAATTATTCCTGGAGTTCAGCTTTAAATCTTGGTATACAGCCTCCTGTAATGTAGCACAGGGGTATTGAATTAAAATTCAGGCAGTCAGTAAAACTTTCTTCCTGCAGAGGACTGAATGACTTGTTTGTTACTTAATGGCATCTCGGAGCATGTGCAAAAGTGGCACATTTTTGCAAGCACAATTGGCACCATGCAGCTCGGTGCAGCACAATTTTAAAAAGGGTCAAAGACTTTTCTGCATTTCTGCATGTAAAACAGCCCATTGAAATAAATGGGCTGCCTACACACAGAATGTAGTTAGCAATGATGTACAAGTGCTCAATATTTGTCCACTCTTCTTTGCAGAACTGCTCAAGTTCAGTTAAATTTGATGGTGACTGTGGACTGCAGTCATTGCACAGATTTTAAATGGTGTTTAAGCCTGGACTAGGCTATGCAGGGTCATTCACCATTTTCTCCTTCAACCACTGTGTGGTCATTTTTGTTGTGTGATTTGGGTCATTGTCATGTTGGAAGGTAAAGCTTTTTCCCATTGAGTTTTCTGAGGGCAGCAGATTCTTCTTAAGAATTTGACAGTATTTTGCCCCATCCAAATGCTCCGGTCCCTGCTCCAGAAAAGAAGCACCCCCATAACAGGGTGTTACCACCTCTATGCTTTACTGTAGAAATGGTGTTATTTGGATGGTGAGCTGTATTGAATTTCTGCCAGATATCTCATCTGGCCATAACACCTTTTTCCATGTGGCCTCAGAATCTTCAAGGTGCATTTTGGCAAAGCTCAGTCATGACTGCATATGGCCTTAGTTTTATCCAGCTGTATTTACTTAGCTCAACTTATAACATCCAAGTGAAAGATGGAGCACCAACATGTCAAACTTTTTTGAAAAAATTCAAAAACGGAATCACTGAGTTGGAAAAAGGATTAACCCCCCTAAAAATTAGTCTACACTCCTTCGTATCACCCCTGGCTCCCCCCTCCCAATCCTTCCCAGCAGTAACTTCTCTGTCCTACCTTACACAAGCCTGAGGGCAGAAGGTCTAGAGCTGACATCAGAGGCAGGACAGTTTTGGATGAAGGGTGGGAGCTGCACAACTTTTCCTGTTAACCAGCTTGTGATTGGTTGCTAAGGCCTCTCTGCATCCTAGCAACCAAACACCTGCTGGTTAACTTGAAAAGTTCCTGTCTTCCTATCGGTTATAATGGTGTATAAAGGAGGCATGTCCTAATAGCTAATCCAGCTAAATGCTGAGAGACCAACCCGGAACTGTGTAATCAAAAATAGAAGGATAAGGAATAATGGGTGTTTGGTGACAGCACCTTAGTATGTCTAATATCACCAAATACAAAATGTTCCAAGACATCATATTTTTATTACAAAAACATTAAAATGTATTACAAACATGGCAGCAGTCAGTTTGAAAACATTTCTACGCAATTCGTGGCTATAGCCAGGGCTTCAAAAGTTTCTTCATCTGACTCAAGGCCTAATATTGACAAGCAAGTAGACATAAGTACAAATATATTGCATACATGAATACCTGCAAATATTGTAAATACACTCTGGACCCCCTATACAATGGAAAAAGGGGCGGGAAAAGGAGGAATGTCCTCCATCCAGAACTGTCCTGCCTCTGATGTCAGCTCAAAGGAGGGCAGCAGTGGCAGCAGCTGAGGGGAAGAACCTGCTCCTAAATGGTAGGACTGCAGTGGTCTAGATGGGACAGTGACCTGGTCCAGATCCGAACCGCGGTCAACCATTTAGTGATGACTGATGTAGCATATTCTACAGAAATTTACAATCTGGAAAAATGAATCTATACAAAATAAACACTTAATAGGAATAATGGAAAATGTTACAAAATAGGCAAGACACTTTTTTTATTTTTTTACAAAAGCCTACTTTTGTGCTGTACTATAATTTACTCCTTCGAGGTAGGATGCAATGTTAGATATAATGGCACTACATGTAAGTCAGTAGGAAAAAGGATGTCCCCCTATGCTCTTCAGAAATGCCATAATCAAGTGTTTCTTTATAATTCGTAAACCTGAAATACTACATGGTAATATTAACTTGTATTCATTATCCTTCTACCTATGGGAAGGGGCTGTGATGCCACAAACTCCACCTCGTTCAATTAGTGAAAGCCTTATATTTATTGAGAAAAATATAAGGGGTTCTGCTAATTGGGGCTGTGCTGATCGATTTGATGCACACTATATTCAGAAGTACAGCCGCTCAGCACAGCGCTCGGAAGATTGTGGCGATCACTGTAATACCACCAACTACTGCAATGATTGTGCACACTGTATTTGGGAAGTCCATCTAAAGACCCAGTTAAAGGAATGTTGGGGCTGGGCAGGCAGAGGTTAAGTTTTATTATTGTGAGGTAGGGTTTAAAGGCTTTGACAAACCTGGTGTTTAGTTCACTTCAAAGACAAAGCAAAAGAACCTCAGAAAAATAGATTTCTGGTTTACTCTCTATAAATTAAGCACATGTATCTCTGATGTTCCCAATCACACAGCAGGTGCAGATCAAAATGTGTTAATGTCTCTATCTGCCAGTAGCATAATATTTAACATGAATAGTTTAGGAAACTTCCTGTTGGTAGTAGGTTTCAGGTTCATGGGAGACAACACCTGCATTGTTGCTATCATGGTCTCTAGGTTTATGTACATAATGAACAATGTAGTAGCCATACATTTAGCTGTATGCTAAAGTTTTAATCTTGTAATAAAACAAACTTCAAAAACTGCATATCCTTGCCAAAACAATGAAGTTAACCTGTCATTAGATCCTAAGTGGTAATCCTACTACTCTATGAAATGTTTACATTAAAGCAATAGTTTCACACCAAACTGAGCTCCCTGAATGGTTATGGTGATTGGAACGTTACTCTTCTTTTCAGCTAATGTGAAAACATATAGCTAGATTGAGGTAGAGATGATGGCTATTGGAGTATATATAAAGAAAAAAAAAATGTTAATTCTGCAAAACTGTATCAAAAGTGATGCAAAAGTGGTAATAACATTTTTATTAACTTGGATAGGTTGTTCAGATTTCACAATTTTCTTGTTGGAGGCAGATTATGGATTCCAGGCAGATGCAACGTACCATCATTGGGTTCTTGACGAGTGAGCGGTGTAGGCTGTCCGACATCCACAGATGGAATGTTTACAGATGATTTAATTGACCGGGGCAAGTTTAAAAAAGGGAAAAGTGGCATTGAAGACTAACAACATCTGTAAACTTTCGGTTGCCATCTGTGGATGTCAGGCAGCTTGCACCCCATGCCCATTAATAACTGTGACAGCAGGTTGCTTCTGCTTGGAATCCATTGTTTAAATGTAATGAAGAAGAGGATTTACTATAGAGGAAGAATAACACTATCAACAAGCAAAATTTGAGCTATCTATATAAGTTAACCCCTGGTCACCAGCGCCTCCCTCCCACCTTTAAGGGGTTTTAGTTATGGGAGGCGGGACGGGTTTATAATCATGTGATTGGCTGTCATGGCGGTCACGTGATCAGAGCTTTTCAGTAGCTGCCAGTAACTGTGCTGGGAGCACACTCTCCATACAGCTTGTTTTGCAATAGTGCATGCAAATATACGGCCGCTCTGTGTCCCGGCCCACCTGCCCAGAGACTGCATATTTGCGTACTGTAGCCACCAAGAGGTTAATAAAAACAAATTATGCCAACTCTTGCATTACTTTTGGTACAGCCCTTGTACATTAGTTCTGTGCAAATTCCAGTCAGATCGAATGCAACTTGCCTATTTTCTTCCCAGAGCATATATTCTTCATAAGAATTGTGTGAATAACAAAAATTCCACAATATAACCACTATATATAGTCAGCAGTAAATATGATTTATTTTTTTTCCTATGGTCATCAGCTCCATCTAGTGGCCATAATGTGGTGTTTTGCTAAATCACACAATTTTTTTTATAAATGAAGAACATCCGCCTGGAAAATAGCCTAGTTGCATTTAATTTTACTGGTATTTGCACAAAACAAACATTCTTTTTTTACAGGGCAAATAGCTTTATGAATTTCCCTTTAAATATACCCTATAGTGTTGTCTACTGCCTCCAATCATTCCTATCTTAATTTTCTACTGTTGTGTAGAAAATTGGTTATTTAAATGTGGTTGTTTTAGGCAACATGAATATTTTCTTTGTTTATAAGTGTAACAAAGTCGTAAGATCACCAGTATTCTGGCACATCACCTAATTTGTAGCATGCTACTTTTGATTATAAAGGTGTGGCTTATATTATTATCAGATATTCAAACGAAAATGCATTGGTTTTTTATTCTCTTATTGTGATCAAGTCTGTTTACTGAGCCCACTATTTCAGCTTGTATTTCTGAGCTTTAATTATGTATGTATAATTCTCTTCATTGGCTAATTTGATTTGCATTCATGTTAATGTCATAAAGCTCATTCCACTTTTCCGTTCTATGCTCTTTCTCTTCACCTCCCCATTTTTGTCTTTCAGTCCTGTTACTCTGATCAACTTCTGGCCAGTAGATTCTGCGTGAGTACTTTTTATTTTTGCACTACTGCTGTTGCTGTCATCTTCATATGTGCTGTTTTAAATCTTTATTTTATTTTATCCATGAGTTCATTTATTTTTTTGCCCCTCTAACTTTCAAGTTTAGGTCTAGCATTAAACCGGTGAAATGTTAACATACTAGCACAACAGAGCTGTATGAAAGAAACATTTGAACGTAGACCCTTGACAAAGACTGTACTTATTGCTTTTCATCCTAAAACTGTTGGCACTAAAAGTCAGTGGTTGTTGAACTTGTAAGAAAGATGTGTACCTAGAAGTTCCCAAAGTTGAAGCACAGGCAATATTTCAAACGGAATATAATCTTTGTCATTGAACACTTTTTAGTTGTTTCAATTGAATGGACAATATTAAATACAGTAGAACTTTGTCCTTACTGTCCCAACTCTATATACAGTATGCCACACCTGATCAACAACTGAAACACAATTACCTTTTTTTTAATCTTTTACATCACTTAACCACTTTAAGACCAGCCTCGTTTTGGATTTTAGGTTTTTACATGTTTTTTTGAAAATTACTTAGAACCCCCAAACATTACATATTGTTTTTTTTTTTTCTAACACCCTAGAGAATAAAATGGCGGTCGTTGCAATACTTTTTTTTTCACACCATATTTGCGCAGCGGTCTTACAAGCGCACTTTTTTTGGAAAAAATTCACTTTTTTGAATAAAAAAATAAGACAACAGTAAAGTTAGTCCAATTTTTTTTATATATCGTGAAAGATAATGTTACGCAAAGAAAATTGATACCCAACATGTCACGCTTCAAAATTGCGCACGCTCGTGGAATGGCACCAAACTTTTACCCTCAAATCTCCATAGGCGACGCTTAAAAATTTTTACAGGTTGCATGTTTTGTGTTAGAGGAGGTCTAGGGCTATAATTATTGCTCTCGCACTACCGATCGCGTCTATGCATCGCATGTGTGGTTTGAACATTTATTTTACTTGATTTTATTTATTTTTACACTGTTTTAAAAAAAAAAAAAAAAAATTGGGTCACTTTTATTCCTGTTACAATTAATGTAAACATCCCTTGTAATAGAAAAAAAGCATGACTGGTCCTCTTAAATATGAGATCTGGGGTCAAAAAGGCCTCCGATCTCATATTTAGACTTAAATGCAAAAAAAAAAAATATCATTTAAAAAAATTACGTTGAAAAAATGTTCCTTTTAATGTGGTTGTAAACCCTTACAAACCACTTGGACCTACAGGTAAGCCTAGATTAAGGCTTACCTGTAGGTCAAAGAAATATCTCCTAAACCTACACGGTTTAGGAGATATTTGCCAAAGAACAGGCACCGCTGTCTACAGCGCGCAGGCGCACTGAGAAATCTGCTCTCAGCGGCGATATGCCACGAGTGGTGGGTCCCCTGCTCATGCGCGGGAGTGACGTCATTGCGGCGCCGTCGAATGACATCGCTGGAGCCACGAGAACCACCAAGAAGATGGAGGCGCCATACACAAGGGGACAGTGGTGACTTCGCTGGCTCGTGTGTCAGGTAAGTGACACATAATGGACTGCTATGCGATGCATAGTAGTCCATTATGCTTTACCTTTGCAGGTAAACAAAGAGGAAGTAAGCCCATTAGGGTTTACTTCCTCTTTAAGAGGTATGGACGGAAGTGACGTTTTGATGTCGCTTCCGCCCTGCTATGGTATAGAGATGGGTGGGGGCCATCTTAGCCTCACTCGTCTCCATACCCAGCAGATGAAAGGACTCGATCGCCTCTGCCGCTACCGACGGCTTTGATAAGTGGCGGAGGGCGCGGGAGGGGTGGGGGCACCCCCCCCCCCCCCCGATAACGGTGCTCTTGTGGTGAATCCGCCGCGGAGACCACCATTATCGTAAATATGACCAGTGCCTGAAGATATATTTCGGTTGTGGCAGCAGCTGCTGCCGTTACCGAGATATCACTCTTCAAAAAAAGGATGTACATCGTCGGTCATAAAGTGGTTAAGTACATAATTTCTCTTTTACAAAAGCAAAACATTAAACAAGAACCATGTATTCTTACAGTAATTTAGAGTTTTGAGCAAGTGAAACAAGACTAGTTGATGCACGTTATTTAGCTCTTTTCTTTTTATTTTTATTTTTTGGAACTGCATTTAAATGAAGGAAATGAGAAATCTACTCTAAAAGTGTTGTCCTCTTTAGTTTATTACCAATTAATTTGGTTGCATGTATAGAAACAAAAAATCTAAATATCTTTGTTTCATAAACTTTAAAACTGCAAGCCCATGCAGTAATCATTTGTCTACTTATGAATAGTTAAATACAAATGTAACACCCATATTTTAATTCTGATCTACTATAAACACATTCCTGTACAATGTATATAACTTCTAGCATCAACCGCTTCCAACCAAGTTTTCTATATCATGACCACCATATATAATATTACACTGAAAGATAGCCAGCTCGCATCCCAAGACTGGGAGATCATTCGCACACAAAACATGAAAATGGGGCAGAAGCGTCTTATCCTTGTGAAATACTTTAATCAAAACAGGAGATAAAATCAAGACAAGTACTCGCACGTTGAGTAGTCAGCAGTGTGCCATGTTAATGGCATATTCAAATTGGTATAGGCACGTTGTGTGTTCAGTCCAACCATAAATATCCTATATTGGAAACCAGGGTTTGGGACAGATACTTAAACTGGCTGTAACCCTAAAAACCCCTTTCGCTGGCAGCCCCTCTCCTTTATCTGGTGATAACTAGCTATGTAAGCGTTTGTTTATATAGGTGCCTCTAAATACCTTTTTTCAGTTATCTTCAGGTCGGTCACGTGACTGACTCCCGAATCCAGGGCAACAACGGGAGGGGCCGCGATCTCCCTCTGACGTCAGCCGGAAGGTCACGTAGCCACTCGGCCCCCTCCCACTGTAGCCCTAGATCATAGTAGCAGAGTGGTGGGGAGGTCACGTGACCGGCCTGAAGATAGCTGAAAAAAGGTATTTAGAGGCATCTAGTTAAACAAACACTTACACAGTGATTTATCGCTGGTTAAAGGAGAGGGGCTGCCAAGATATTTTGTAAAGGTTTTTTACTATGAATAGTGATGGGTAGGGGTGGAGACAGCTCACACAGACACTGGAGCTGAGAGGCAGAAAGGGAGGGAGTGAGGAGGACAGAGGAGAGCTGCGGCTGATGGAGGGATGTAAACTGACCACGGTAGTCAGGGCTCAGCAGCCATGATTATCGTGGTCAGCTCGCAGAGAAAACACACGCAAACAGCGCTGCGCCGACTACCTGGCAGGCTCTGCACGTGGAGCATGCGAACACGCCTGAGCTCATCCCTATTCTGGATAGTGATGTAGTGCCTATAAGACTCTTAACTGTGCACTTCCAGTCCACTTCTTCCACCAAAGATGCAAGCCGACTGTGTGGTCTCACCTGTTGTCTGAGACACAGCCACAGGAACACATTTAGCACCTGGGTTATTGCAACTCTTTTTAATTTTAGACATACTTAACCCCTTCAGTCTGCATACATTCTGTGATTACCCAGCAGAGGAAGATCCTTATTTACCAATGGCAGTTTACAGGCGCTTGGGAGCAAGAGAACATCAGATTTCTGCTGTGGGCTCTAGAACAAGATCATCCACGTCATTCCCCTGATTCAAGCTCCCAACCTGCAGCCTGTCTGACCAAAGTGGCATTTTCCTGCCACTATGTCTGATCTACTCTAGTGGCTATCACTTCTGGAAATGTTGTGTGCCAAAAGGCATAAACACATTTTGGCCTCTCCTCATCTGACTATATCTCTGGGGTACATCCTGAATTGCATAGCACATTTACTGTTACAGAAGGCAAAGTGGGCTTGAACATTTTTAGTGGTGGCTTCTGAAAACTTTTCACTAACATTTTGTTAAAGTAATTCTTCTCATTATCGCCACATGCTGGCTACAGTGGACTAATTGAAGCGATGCATACTAGTCTATGGTTAGATGCACTTAGCTATGCTCAGCCTTCACATACTCTAATAGACACAAAACAAAGGCAATGTATAGAAAGTTTTGTGTTATCCTCGATCAAGCCACTTAGGCTCTATTATAATTGACCAACTCCCAGAGGTTATTCACCCCTCCTGGAATTTTTGCTGCCTTGTACCCTATGGAATAATAATTACAAAAGAAATTAACTGTACCCACTGTGGACCCAGACACTTTTGAGCTAAATCAATTTACTATTTCTACTGAAGGCTTTCCTCCTTTAGGGATTCAGTTGATAGATGCTTGGATGCTCTTTTAAAGTCCTCCTTTTTGGTCAGGCAGGTCCAGCCCCGCAGCCACCTTCTGGCACCTTATCTCTTGCCCAGACAACATCAAACTAAACTGGAGAGCTCTGTAGTGAACAATCTCTTGAAATTAGTAGCCTTATTCTGTGACGTAGATGCCATCAGGAATGTGATTTCACAGATCTACGATACTGTTCTTAATGTCCACATGCTCAGAATTTTATGGCTTAGAACTTGGTTGGCTGACCCTGTTTATTAAGTGAGCTTTTTCCACATGTCCTTTTGAAGGGGAACTCTTTAGAAAATCCCTTGAGAAATATATTGAGGTGGTTATGGAGGGAATCCTATCCTACAAACCATATTACACCTCCATTTTGATTTCTGTTTCAGCTTTGTGTATGATCTGTCAGGCATCATCCACTGCAAGTCTACCCTTTCATGCCAGGTTCTTCTCCGCCCCTGGAGGTGGAGAAGTGTCTACTGACATTTGCCGCTTAGAACAGAGGCTTTCCAGCCTTTTACTTTACTCCTCATACCTCTCCCTTTGGGGTTAATCTTGCATCCTTCACTGACCTTGTACCGTCCAGGAAACCTGGGTCAAATCGTCATATTAATCTTCATAACTTTGAAAATATAACTTCTCTTGAATTTCCCTGTGCTTTGAGGGCATCACTTGCCCAAGCCACTGTAACTGCAGACAAGACTAAGCAAAGTAAAAGGCATCTGCTCCACATATTTGTGGAAGTTAATGTCTTATATTGACAACCATAAACAATACATTTTGTGCTAAACCCACATCGTTTGGGGTCACAACCCATTAGGTAGCACCTTGAATAGGTTTTCTTAGTGTCTCAATAAGTAAAAGTATGGATGGCATCAAATGCCCTTAAAGATTTACTTGATGTCTAATTTATTCCCAAAAGATAACCATTATCCATTATTCTGGCCATGTTTCATATTCATATATGTCTTAAATTAACCGCTTGCCGATCAGCCACTGCAGTTGTACTCTGGCAACATGGCTCCGCTGCGCGAATCATCGCTATGTCACGTCGCTCCCTGGTGGCCACTAGGGGCGCGCCAGCCCGCAGTTCGCCCCTGGAGCCGATGCGCGTGCCTGGCGGTCTCGATGACCGCCGGGCTCCCGTGGTCGCTTGTAACACGGCGAGAACCAGGATCTCTGTGTAAACACAGAGATCGCGGTTCTCTGAGGGGAGAAGTGACAGATTGTTCATACAAAGTAGTCAGTCCCCTCCCCCCTTCAGTTAGAACACACACTAGGGAACAAAATTAACCCCTTGATCGCCCCCCCAGTGTTAACCCCTACACTGCTAGTGACATTTTTACAGTAATCAGTAAATTTTTATAGCATTGATCGCTGTATTAATGCAAATTGTCCGCTGTGTCCGCCATATTGTCGCCGTCACGATAAAAATTGCAGATTGCCACCATTACTAGTAAAAAAAACTAATAAAAATGCTATAAATCTATCCCCTATTTTGTAGATGCTATAAATTTTTCGCAAACCAATCAATATACGCTTATTGCAATTTTAATTTTTTTTTTTTTACCAAAAATATGTAGAAGAATACATATCGACCTAAACTGAGGAAAAACATTTTTTTTTTATATATATATATATATATATATTTTTGGGGGATATTTATTTATAGCAAAAAGTTAAAAATGTTTTTTTTTTTTTTTGTTTTGTTTTTTTTTTTCCAAATTTCGCTTTTGTTGGTTTATAGCGCAAAAAAATTAAAACCGCAGAGGGGTCCCATTTTATACTTTATCTTCCACAGGTCAGCTTATATGGAAGGTTGAATAATGTTCAATAAATATTCCTTTTTATGTAAAAAAAAAAAAAAAAAAAAAAACCGCAGAGGGGATAAAATACCACCAAAAGAAAGCTCTATTTGTGAGGAAAAAAAGGACTTCAATTTTGTTTGGTTGCAACATAGCACGACCGCGCAATTGTCAATTAAAGTGACAGTGCCAAATCGCATAAAGTGCTCGGTCAGGAATGGGGTAAAATCTTCCAGGGCTGGAGCCGTTAATTAGCCTGAACCATGGTTGGCATGTACTGCCCTCAATCCCCTTTACAGATTAGAGGGTTTTTCTCCCTATAGCATTCTGTCAAATTTGAAATCAGAGAAGCTGTGCATGACTCCACCTGCACAGCCACATTATTGTGTGTGTGTGTGTGTGTGTGTGTGTGTAGGCTAGAATTAGAACTGATCGTGAATGCACTGTTTTCAGTCTCTAATGCAGAAAAGTAAATGCGCTTTTTTTTTTTTTTTGTATGTATGTATTTATTTTTGAATTCCTCTTTAAGGGCAGAATGTGCAGATCTTTGTGAAACTTGTATAAGGGCTATCAGTTTGTGTTTTACAGTGAGGGCAGTGCAGTATAGAAATCATCTTTTATAGCTGCTGAAACTGAAGGCCTTACATACATATTCTTAGGCTACCAATACATTAAATTTCTTTTAGAGTTACCTGCAACTATTTAGCATAACGGCCTGCCTGATTGCATACAAATTAAAAGTGTTTAGGTTTGAAGTCGTATTATATGGTTTTGGTAAATTTAAAGGAAAAGTATATACAAGAAAATTGTATAATGTACAGTCAGCTTTAAGCCGGCCATAGACTGTAAGAATCTCGGCTGGTTCAGCAGGAACCTGTCTGAGATTCAAACCACGTATGGGCAGGCTGAATGTACCCAAGTTGATTGGTTGATCAACTTTGGTACAACCAGCCTGCTGGATTTTACATGTCATTATTGCAACTGGCTGTTACAACATAATGTTTATGATGGTTTACACCTCTGACATCTCTGAAAGCACAGGGAAAGAAAAAGCAAAAGATTACATTTGTAAAGTTGCTTGTTATCCCTGGGTATACTTAAAGAGCTAATGTATTTGTATTTTGTTAAATGTTTATCAATGCAGAATAATGCATGATACATTGGTGTGTGTGCACGTGCGTGTAATATATATTTTAATTATTTTTAAACAAATCCAAGCTGGGGTGTATGTAATTATGCAATCTTGCATGAGCGTCTAACAAACATTAAATTAACAACGTTGGGTTAACTACTGCTCATGTTTTGGTAACCATGACATTTTCTCAGATGGAAGAGATTTGAATTATGGTTTACACCTCATTCCTGTTACTGATGTTTCTGAGTTTATTTTTAAGATTTCAAAATTATTTGGGTTCTACTAAACTATGTTTTCAATTTACAGTCTGAATAAGTAGTTTAAAACCTCACACGTTGGATTTCGTACCCTTATTTGCATGTTAGGAATGAAAGAATACTTTTGAACCCAGTGCAGACGTAGGTGTGCTAGTGCATTAGCCATGAGTCTTAAAACAACAAAGTCATTCTGTTACAGACACTCATCATGTTGTTCATTGTTGATGAATCAGCGAAGTGCCAAAAAGACTCCCATATAAGAATTCAGTTTTATGTAAACTTTTGCAAATGTAACAATCTTGTCAACTGTATTTGTCACAATATATGAAAGTGGATATGAAGGAAACCATATTGAATTAGTGGAAATTAAAGAAATAAATGGCAAATCACACATTCCCATATAACACCAACTTTGTTTTCAAGATGGAACAAAAGGATACAAATTCAAAAGTGTTTATGTTCAAAGAGGCTTTATTTTTTTCATTTTTAATATTTCCCTGTAAGAAAGACTTTTTATGTGTTTGTGGAAGCCAACTGCAAATAATGCTTAGGTTCATAGGTGACATAACAGTTGTTACTCCCAGTATCTGTCAACATTTGAATCATCCTAGGTGTCCCTGAACATAATAAACATCTGCAACTTGTGCTTGGGGACTGATTTATTGAATGTAAATTAAGCTAATGTTAAGTTAATCTTTGTTCTTCAAACACCCAGTCATGTGCAAGGGAATTTGATGTTTGAGGTCAACAAAGACTCACTTAAGTTTGTTACTGTTAATACTCAGAGCAAACCTTTCTTTGAAGAAAAAATAAAGCTGCCAATACGGACCTGTCATTTTGGAAAAGTAGTTGCTCCACTTCCATGCTGACTTTCTAAGTTCAATAGTCCACTAACTTGGAACAAACTTGCAGATCAAATCAGTTTTGGTCCAAACTGAAGATAACAAATGTAGTGGGGCATTAACCTTTCAACCCTTGCCTTGATTTTCATTATTTTAAACATGGAAAGCAGAACTGACAATTAAAATTCTTGATGATTGCATACATTTCTAATAGGGTGTGGGGTTGTCCTTTTGTAGGCAGCAAAGTCAAATGGGGATTGTTTACTGGCCAAAACATTTTCATAGGATCTGGTGACAACACACCAGCGCTGGCAGTGAGCAGGACATCAGCAGCTGCACCCTTCAGATCACACCCTTGGATTGAAAAAATGTACAGTGTACAAATGTCGATTTTGCTACCTTTTAACTTTAAAGTTAAAAGTGTGGTGATCTTTATAAAAGGTATCTACAATTCAATTCAGTAGTATCCCATAATATACAAACCTGTTCTCGTCACCACATTCATAGCTTTAAAGCTATTTTTTTATTATTTGACAATCAATTACGTTTTCTCTATCGTTTTTACCCTAGCGCAGTGATGGCAAACCTTGGCACCCCAGATGTTTTGCAACTACATTTCCGTTGATCATGCCCTCTGCAGTGCAATTGAGCACCATGTGAAATGTAGTTCCAAAACATCTGGGTTGCCAAGGTTCGCCATCACTGCCCTAGAGGAATCCTTGATAAAATTGGCAGGTCTCAGGGAACCCCTGCTCAGATTTGTCCATCTGGTGTAATTGGTAAAATTCCCCTTTGGTAATCAGTGGTAGGAATGTCGCCCCCTACAGTAACCTAAAACAGATCACGGTTGTCATGCTGCTGGCTCTGCCAAGTGGCATTGGAGCTGAAACATTGCAGGCACAATCAGGTGGAAGGTCAATCAGCCACAGCTTAAAGTAATTGTAAAGTCTATTTTATTTTCTCCTGGCCCCTCCCTCCTTTTGAGTGCCCCCACAGCAAGCAGCTTGCGTGAGGGCACCTGAGCCTAGCTGCAGCTCTGTGTATCCATTTAGACACTGAGCTGCGGTTCGACCCTGCCCCCTCTCTCTCCTGATTGGCTAACTGAGGTTGATTGACAGCAACGGGCACCAGTGGCACCGCTGCTGTGTTTTAGCCAATCAGGATGGAGAGGCCCGGATGACTGAGGCACTTGTGGACATCGCTGGATAGAGAGGAGGCTCAGGTAAGTATTAGGGGCTGAGAGGGGCTTCTGCACAGGCTTTTTATCTTAATGCATAGAAAGCATTAACATAAAAAAACCTTCTGCCTTTAAAACCCCTTTAAGTAACCCTTAGCAACCTACATATGAACCTTAATTGAGAGAGGCTAGTTTAGATCATTACAAATTATAGATAAATAGACCAAAGATGAGTTATCTGCTACTCCTTCCTTGCTTAAAGTGGTTGTAAACCTTTGAAATAAAAAATGTCCTTCTATAATATGTACTTGCCTTAATTCAAAGAACCTATTGTAATTTCTGGCCGCTCTTTCCTTACTGTATAACCATGAGTCACTATCCCCCCCCCCCCCCCCCCCCAGCAAGCCACAGGCTCAGCATATTTTCCCATGAGACTGTGTAGAGGGGGTGTGGGAGGGGGGCATAGCCTTTCCCTTCACTTAGGTCTCAGATTACACTCAGCTTTACTCTCTGTGCTTTGTTGTGTGTAATGATAGATCCCTGCCTCCTACCTCCATAAGCTTGGAAATGCTGTATAAACTGTGCACTTTGAACAGCTTTAGAGAGGAGAGGGCTGCGGATAAACAGGTACAACCTTATGTGGGTGGATTTGTTTCATCTATGTGTACCACCTGATAGTCAATTATATGGGTATATGTAAGGGTTTTACAGCCACTTCAACACAAATTTAGTTCGAACAACACTTTTAAAGTGTATATAAATAGAAGAAAAATATATATATTGCAGCTAACCAGATGTGCTTCCTGCATTAGTTTGCATTTTCAAGCATAGAGCATTTTTCTGCAAGTAAAGAAAATACATTCCGATTTTGCAAAAAAAAAAAAAATTCTAATGCCTTGTAACTCCCTGATTACGGAGCTGAAATCTCAAGCAGTGTCATCAGCTTTTCCAGCTATCTGCTAACTACAAACCCCCCCCCCCCCCCCCCCACAATTTATGTAATGGAGATAAGTTGAGGGGGTGGTGTGTGCAAATCCGGAAAGCAGCCTATTGTGATAATGTTGCTCCTTCATACAATACCGTGACTATTATCACCCTAAGACTGGAAATGTGTTACTGGTAGGATCATTAGGTGGAAAAGGAAAGGCATAAAAAAATTAAATAAAGCTCATGCAGCCCCACATCTAAGAACTGGTAAGCTGCAATATTTTTTTTTATTTTGAGTTTAGATACACTTTAAGGAAGGCTATCAGAGGTACTTGCATGGACATTTGATAAATTGATATCCGTTTTTAATGACCATGCCAGTATTGGTAAAATTAATTCAGTCCTTGTACTGCCTACTGTTGATTTGGGGGATTAGGAGTATACTTACTTTGGCGTGTCCTTTTCCAGTATTAATGTTTGTGTATTCAACACAACCGGTACAGTTGCTTCATATATACAGGCATTTTAGAAAATAAAGTCCTATTTTCACATTTGTATATATTGTGTTTGGTAGTGTAATTATATTCATCGCAAAAGAAAAGGAGATTGAAGGCCTGATGCAGTAAAGGTGTTCAATGGCTTTACATACAATGATTTCCAACAGTTTACCGTTTATTTTTTCTATAAAAATGCTCAGTATTATTGAAACTGTATATTACAAATAAGAAAAAACCAATACTTCCAATTTTCTATAATCTACCTGGATGTGGCATTCACTTCAATTAATACTTGGTAACTTTATAGAAGCCATCTCTGGTGCATTCAATGAAAACTGATGGCAGAATCTTTACTGAACACCTAAATATCCAGTTCTGTCACGTTATGACATTGCAATCTATGGTCCTTACCAAATGGATTGTGTATAGTATGACACAATGAACCTCAATCACCTTTCTTTAATGTGAAGATTGAATTGTGTTTAAATTCTTCTTTCCACAGCCCTGCCTCATCTCCCCAGCTATCACACGATGATACTCACTCACGAATTGAACATTATGCTAGCAGGTATGACTCTATGGCACAAGCATCTAGAATATACTAAGAAAGCCTTGTACCGTTTAGCTCATTCCATCAGGAGAGTCTTATGAGGCATCAGAACTACTTCCATACAACGATTCACTGATTTTCCTATGTGTCAGTCTGCCATTAAACCTCTATCTATCTAGCATTTCATGCCTGTTACTCACCAAGGTCTGAGAAATTAAGCAGTAAAATGTATGCAACTTAATTCTACAACTTACTTTAAACTATCCCGCTCTTGATTTTTACATTGCCTCTTTGTTTAAAGGTTTAAGAAATCATATGCATTTACTATTAAAGATGGCTATTTGCTGATGTAGGATAACTTCTGCTAACGTTTTTAAATGAGATAAAAGTAATTTAAAGGGCAATAGGAAAATAATAATAATATATATAACATTGTGTTAGGAATAAACAAAACTTGCATTGGTTTACAAATAGCATTTTCTACTACACGGGTCTTTATTTAAAAACACAGAGCAGATGTGATGCATTGCAACCATTAAAATCATTGTTTATTAGTTTTAGATGATCCTCTGTTAACTGGTTTCCCAATTGGTGGTTGTTAGGCACCACATTCACTGCTATTTGTGTTGTGTTATCTAATGAAGCCTTTAATATTATTTGATACTCTGTGTTATAAAATGTTAGTATGCTTTTCATATAGGATTGTAGGGACAAAATCTACTGTAAATGTTTTTAAGCTTTTGGGACCAAATCGTTCTTGAAATAAAAAAATAAATTCAAAAAATCAGTATCCCTGATCAGCTTACATGTCTGAGTCTTAATGCCAGGGACCTGCGAAAGACAAACTCTTTAAGGTCACTAGGGAATAAGTGATATTGGATAACATAATTTTCATTTTAATTTAAATCTTTGGAATAAATCTTTTGTCTTATACTGAAAACAAATACTTAAAGTTGATCAGTCCATTTAACCAGAATTGAGCTGTGTTGTAGTGTCATTTAGGTACTGTATGTTGTCTCGTTGCATTATAGGTAATTGTTCAATCCCAGCATGTATATACAAATATGCCAATTGCTGAAGTTGGGTACATGCTGCTCTCAGGCCGCAAAGGTGAAGGCATTTAGATCCACTAGTTACATCACCTTCATGCAATCCAGTGACAGCGCTGGAGTATTATCAGTACGAATTTTGTGTTTTTTCTGTCCCTTACCCACACAGAAGGTGACACAAAAACACAGCACTAGATAAGCTATATACTAATCCTTCCCCACCCCATTTCCCCAGTGGTGTCATATAACCCACTATATTAGAAGCACCTCTGTGTATTCTTTATCAATCATTATATGTAGGTTCTCTCCACCTTCCAATCCTGAAATCATGTGGGCTGTGCCTTTTTTTAATGGACACTATGCAAACCCTTCACTACAACCGTGTTCCAGGACTTTCAGCTGTCGTTACTTTTTCTATTGGAGATATATTTTTAACACATTAGGTTGGAGGACAGCAGGTTTGCTGCAATAGGTAGGATTAATAAAGACTGGCCTATTTTTAATGTCTTTGTTAGGAATATTGTTTTATGTTATCGTACAATTCTCTTCCATCTATTCTGCATGTGTACTAAAATGAACTGTATAGCTGAAAAATAACTAACGAATCTGAAAGATTATATTGCTTACAATTTTGCTGTGATTCACTTGTAGCTTGACAACAGTTTACAGTGTTTGTTTTTGCATGCTTATGAGTTTTGTATGTATTGTTCCATGATAATTGCCTAACAGTAGCTACTGTTATTTCTTTGTTTTACTTCATGTTTGGAGGCTAACAAAACTCAACTGTAGAAGATGTGGTAGATATTTGTTTTACTGTTCTACCAATGAAGATAATGAACACATAAAATACCAGTTTTTAATATATATTGTTGAGATGTGTTCTGCATTTCATAATCTAGTTCTGAATGTTGCCTTTGTAGGGTGTTGCAGGCAGTATTTGTCCACATAGTTGAGAAGGCAATGAAAGCAGCCCTTGGAAATTAAAAAAATAAAACTGTGAAGAAATGTTGTGAAGTAGGAATGCTTATAAAAATATATATTTTAATTATTTTTATCAGTTTACAAAATTTTAAGTGAACGAAGAGAAGAAAAATCTACATTAAATCAATATTTGGTGTGACCACCTTTTTGTATTCAAAACGGCATAAATTCTTCTAGGTATACTTGCACACAGTTTGGAACTTAGCAGGTAGGTTGTCCCAAACATCTTGGAGAACTAAACACAGATCTTCTGTGGATGTAGGCTTCCTCAAATCCTTCTGTCTCCATGTAATCCCAGACACACTCGATGTTGAACCATCACTTCCAGAACTCCTTGTTCTTGATGGCTCTTGAAGATTATTATTATACAGGTTTTATATAGCACCAACAGTTTGCGCAGCGCTTAACAAAATAAAGGCAGACATTACAGTTACATTACAATTTGGTACAAGAGGAATCAGAGGGCCCTGCTCATTAGAGCTTACAATCTCTAAAAAGGAAGGGTCAATTGATACAAAAGGTAATAGCTGTGGGGGATGAGCTGATGGAGGAAGTAAAACTGTGTTGGTTAGAAGCAGGATAGGATTCTTTAAAAAGAAGGTTTTTCAGGGATTGTCTAAAGATGGATAGATTAGGAGACAGTCAGACGGATTTGGGTAGAGCGTTCCAAAGGATGGGAGAAGCTCTGGAGAATAGTTGGTATTTTGGGACTAGGTTAGTGATGTAGCTGGCGGCAGAGTTATGGAGGGCTTTGTTAAATTATTGTTAGTACTTTGAATTTTATTTGTTGGGTGAGTGGAAGCCAGTGGAGGGTTTGGCAGAGAGGGTGGAGGACACTGAATGGTTGGTAAGGTGGATGAGTCTTGCAGCCCCATTCATTATGGACTGAAGGGGGAATAGTCTATGTAAAGGTAATCCAATGAGGAGGGAGTTGAAGTAGTCGGGGTAAGAGCTAAGCAGGGTGTGAATTAGAAGCTTGGTGGTGTCATTGGTTAAAAAGGGGCGTATTCTGGAAATGTTGCAGAGGCTAAGGCGGCATGATTTGGGACAGGGATTGTATGTGGGCCTGAAAGGACAGTTCAGAGTCAAAGGTTACCCCTAGCACCCTGGCATGTGGGGACGGACTGATAGATGGGCCATTTATCTTGACAGAGAAGTCAGGGGAAGGGGCACGTGGGGGAGGAAATATAAAGAGCTCGGTTTTAGATGGCTTCAGTAGCTCTTAATGTCATTGCCTGTGTGGGGCTGTTGTCCTGCTGCAGAATAAATTTGGGGCCAATCACACACCTTCCTGATGGTATGGCATGTGATGGATCTATCTTCATTATAAAAAACAAGGAGTCCTGGAAGTGATGGTTTGGTCCCCACATATCCCTCATCTCAACCTCATCTAGTCTGTCTGGGATTACATGAAGAGACAGAAGGATGCAGCCTACATCCACAGAAGATTTGTGGTTGGTTCTTCATGACTAAGCTCCATGGGCTGAGTGAAATGTGTTGGGGGCATGGCCTGGTTCGAGACCTGGCTGAAGCAGTCAAACACCTTGCAGGGTTAAGGGTTTTGCAGGAATGTGCGACTTCCAGGACTTTTCTTTTTTACTTTAGTTCTCCAAGATGTTTGGGACAACCTACCTGTCAAGTTCCTTCAAAAACTGTGCAAGTGTACCTAGAAGAGTTGATGCCATTCTGAAGGCAAAAGGTGGTCTTTATTTAGTGGTTGATGTGATCTGGATTTCTCTTCTGTTCATTTACTGTCTGTTTTGCTAATTGCTAAAAATAACCTAACACTTCTACTTTTGAAAGCATCTTGATTTACAGAATTTATCCACACCTGCCTAAAACGTTTGCATAGTAATGTGTATGTGTATGTGTGTGTGTGTGTGTGTGTGTGTGTGTGTGTGTATATATATATATATATATATATATATATATATATATATATATATATATATATATATATATATATATATATATATATATATATATATATATACACACACAATGTGTGTATATCTACAGTATCTCACAAAAGTGAGTATACCCCTCACGTTTTTGTAAATATTTTATTATCTTTTCATGTGACACTGAAGAAATTACACTTTGCTACAATGTAAAATAGTGAGTGTACAGCTTGTATAAGGCCTCTTGTACACGGCTGCTGGTAAACGAACATTTAGGAGCAGTTGGACATTTTTTTTCAGCTGCCCCTGAACTCTCCTCTGTTATCTTATCAGTACATGTACACAGGGTCGTTTCTAGGCAGTTGAGTTCAGAAGCTTTTTTTGGAACGCCAAAAAAATGGGCTCAGGATGGACGTTCAAAGGCATTTGAAATGCCAAATGCTTATAACTGCTTGTAAACTCATGTAAAAGCTGTAACCTGAGTTTTTAGCCATTTATAAGCGTTCTTAAAGAGGAACATGTAAGATATGGGAGAAACCAATATACACGACAGTTGTACAAAAAAAGGACGCCACTGCCCCATCTATAGCTGGCCATCACAGTAAGCAGCATTGGAAGGCTACATAAGATATAAGCAGGGCCAAGGATGGCCAGCTATAGATGGGGGCAGTGGCATCTTTTTTGTATCACTGTCATGTATATTGGTCAGGCAACGCACTGACACCTTTGCAGCCATTAAGCTACATGCTGGGTGCTCAGTGTGCTCATGTACCTTTTTTTAAGAAGGGGTGGGCTCCCCTTCAGTCCTCCTGCCCTCACCTATCCATCAGAATGCATGTGCCTCCACTGTGGGGACACTTATAGTTTAGTGTTGGGTACAGATACCAGGGTGCCGTGACGAGGCTCTGTGGCCTACATGTGCATTTGCAAATGCGTGCAGACTAAACTGCTTTTAACGCATACTGTTAGACACGGTTTTTTTTGGTTGTCTGCAAGCTGGTCGGTAAGTAAGTTTTTGTTTTTTCCATTGGATTTATCCTTGGCCCTTTTTACTTTATGTAGAGCAACAATTCTATTTTTCAGTTCCTCAGAGTTCTTTGCTATGAGGTGTCATGTTGAAGTTCCAGTGACCAGTATGAGTGAGTGAGAGCGATGAAGCCAAATTTAACACACCTGCTCCCCATTCACACATGAGACCTTGTAACATTAACGAGTCGCATGACACCGGGGAGGGAAAATGGCTAATTGGGCTAAATTTGGAAATTTCCACTTAGGGGAGTACTCACTTTTGTTGCCAGCAGTTTAAACATTAATGGCTGCGTGTTGTGTTATTTTGAGGGGACAGCAAATTTACACTGTTATACAAGCTGTACACTCACTACTTTACATTGTAGCAAAGTGTAATTTCTTCAGTGTTGTCGCATGAAAAGGTATAATAAAATATTTACAAAAATGTGAGGGGTGTACTCACTTTTTTGTGAGATTGTGTGTGTGTGTGTGTGTGTGTGTGTGTGTGTATATGTGTGTGTGTGTGTGTGTATATATATATATATATATATATATATATATATATATATATATATATATATATATATATATATATATATATATATGTGTATGTGTGTGTGTGTATATATATATATATATATATATATATCATTAATATTTTTGTTATGGCTGAAGAATAGGAGAGGCATATAAAATGTACATTAGCAGGAAAAAGATTTTAATAGCCTGTCCAGGGGACATGCCCACTAGAATTTTAACTGTCACAGCACATTACGTAACACAATATATTAAAACAATGTCTTAAACTGCGTTGATTGCTCTTAAAACACGCACACACACAAAATCTAAAAAATTCATAATATATTGTGTTTATATATATATATATATATATAATATATATAACACAATATATATAAATATATATCTATATATATATATATATATATATATATATATATATATATATATATATATATATATATATATATATATATATATATATATATATATATATATATATATATAGTGTGTGTGTGTAAGAGAGAGGTGCTGACTGAATCCTGCCTGGGTGTTGACTTTTTATTTCTATAAGATTTTGGGATCTTAATATTCCCTTCTGTTATTAAAATACGTTGTAATATGACATTGTGTTATCTGTAAACCAAGGTTTAAATCAATATCTTTTTACTGGAATAGAAAATCTGTGCAGAGTTTATAAAATCCAGTGACCAGTCCCCAAGGCATTGCAGAGATTCTGCCAAAAGCTTTTTTTCCTTTTTTTACAGTATTTTGCATAGAATGAGGGTTACCTTCTCTATCGAGCTTGTATTGCCATCTGTGTCCCTTGAGTGATTTCCCTTTACTTCTTCCCTTAGTGACATTAAAATGATTGCAGTTAGCTGATCTTCCTATAACCCTTTTTTTGTACTGTGCAGTAAGGGCTGATGACAGGGTCTCAGGCTCCTGGTAGATTTTACTTAAGGATATATGGTGTATTTGCTCCAAAGAGGGGAAAGGGAAGTGTGGGTTACAAAAATGCCCTGGGTGCCATTGATCTGGAATAGCAGGGATCCAACCCTTTCCCACTTACTCTAAAGCTAAAAATACAATTCAAAAATGGATAAATTAAGCTGTGCTCTTTAGCAGTATGTGAAAAGTAAAAGTTTTTCTTTTTATTTTATTTTTATTTATTTTTTTGGGTTCAGTTTTTTTTTGTCCCTTCACTGTTTAACTTCTGTGGTACCTTCATGACATGTTTTGTGCTGGACATTTGCTAGATTTGGATGTTCCTATAATTGCTAATCTATCAAATGCCAATCTTTTAACTGAAAGTTTAATTTCCTCTGGGGGCCAGTGCTGGGCTCTGCTATTTTGAAAAATAAACATAAGGTTTTTTTTTACTTTTACTGCTTTATTTTAGTGCTTTACTTATGCACAAATTACCAGTTATGCATTTTGTTCATACTATTTTTTGTTATTTCTACATGCACCTAAATAGCTGTTTGTTGGACAAATTCTGAGAAAAACATGTCTTTACCTGTACAGATGACTGTATGCTTGAGAGTGCGCTTAGTGTATCGCCAAGCAGTGCTTTTTTTAAGAGCAGGACCGTAAACGTCACTAAACATCAGAAGAAAGGAATTTCACAGTCTAGGATTGTAAATGTACATTCATGTTATGATGTCCTTTAACATGTTGGAAGAGATGGAGAAGTGATGATACCCAGACCTAAATACATCCTTTAGTAAATATGCACTCACCTCCACAAATAGAAGATTTATAGCTGTACAGAATTAGTAGACTTGATAGAAAACCATAAACTATGGCCAAAGAGCAGCATGATCTACTGCGTTGCATTAGAGTGGAGCAAAGCTTTTGAGCTAGCATACCCTCTATGCTTGGCGCCGCTCTGTTAAAGGGCTAAATTATATGTGACTTTTTCTCTGACAACACAGTGGCCCATGTGTGCCTGAATCCATCACATTTAAGATGCTCAACAGGCGCTTCTCATTTGCAGCTTCTTTTTTGAGGGGCAGAGGGTTACCAAGTTGAAGCAAAGCCACAGGTGATATAGCTTAAGTGGCATATTTGAAGTTCTACTACAATATTGGTTTCGCCTCTGTTGGGTTCTAATTACCCCCTATGTCCCTATTGAGGTGATTTCCCCTCACTTAGTCACTGTGTCCAGAATGAATGTAGTAGGAATTCTCCTCAGTGGGGGCAAAAACATAATTTTGTTCAAGTACATGCTAGTATAATTTACTTTTTTTTGCTGTCTATGGTATACCTTTCTGTCCCAGTGACAACTGCACCCCCTATTTCTTTGCTTTTGGTCATCAGGGAAAATGTAATACTTTGTCATGTGGTTTAGTAGATGACACCTGAAAAAGACCAGATATTGATTATAGAAAAATATTGCAGCATGTATTTATCAAGTCTCTAGTAATTGCCAGTGCATACCTGGACAAGAACACTGCAAGAAATGTCTATGCTGTTGAGCTTTGGCTAAATACAATAATTTTCTTGTAATACTGATGCAGCATGCATACAACTGTACAAAATCTGATAAACCTAGTTTGTCTCTTTTTAATGTTTCCACAGGCTAGCTGAAATGGAAAACAGCAATGGATCCTACCTAAACGATAGCATTTCCCCCAATGAAAGCATGTACGTATAATAACTGTCTTGTTTTTAAATAAGTCACTGTATTCTTTAACTCAATGGCATGATTTTGACTTTTTTACATATCCAATTAAAAAAATATTTTTCTTTTGTGGATTTGATTGGTAGTATACGGGAAGCAAACTTTTAGCAAAATGTTAAGAGAAGTACAAGGTTAAAAAAAAATTTAAAAGCCCCGTCATACTCGCCTATGCAGATGCAGCATCGATCCGATATATCTGCTGTCCCCGCCACCTCCACCTCCACATGAGAACTGCACAATCAAAGACCACTGATCGTGCAGTTCTACTCTGGGCAGTCTGGACCACCATACTGTGGAAGGGGCAGGAGATGCTGGCAAAGGCTCTCAGTGGTGCTCTAGGAAGCTGAGCCAGCTGCCAGTCAGGCATCTGGCAAGATCCTGACATTATTGCCTGGGCTGGCTAAATCTGGGTCACAGGAGTGCAAGAGAGCTTTGGCCATACTACTACTTTATTAAGGCAAACTCTGAGGGCAGAAACAAACAAACCAACATACTCTGCAATAATAATTAGGGATAGTTGCTGAGATGAGGCAGGGAAAGGGCTATGAACTTGGGGGGAGAGAATCAGAGGTGATACAGGTCATAAAACTGACATGCACTACTTTTGGAAACTCACTGCAACCAGATTGTATGGTACTTTTTGTGTCATGCGATCTGGTGCAGGCAAATGCATTGCATTTGCGACCTGAGTTTGGGGTGTCATTAAAATTGACTACTGATTTCCCACACCACGTTCTAGTTTTAACCTAGCTTAATGATCGGTCTGTGTAAATTCATCCTTGTTTGTAATTTCTGCCCTGTTTCACCAACATAAGATCCTTTGCAACATTTTTTGCATTGGATGAAATACACAGGTACAGGTGTATGATCCTGTAATACTGAATGTCGCTTTATTGTGCGTGCAACATTTTTTATGTGTTGATTTGGCTGCACAGTTCAGTGTTTTTTGTTGCAGGGCTGGTTCCTTTGTGACTTCATAATCAGAATGATGTTTACTGCTGATTAGTTTGTCTGAGGTTGGGTGGTTGCCTGAAAGCCAGCATTGGGGGTTGTTGGGATATTTCTTTCAGCATTTCATCTTGTGTTATGATGGGTTGCAAATCTTTGGCTATAATTACCTCAGGTGTGTTAGGGTATTGCAATTCACCCTCTTGTTTAGTATTTACTCTTTGTTTCCCTTCAAGAAAAAAAAAAAAAAAAAGTTTGTTTTTTGTTATTTAATGTATTCTGTAATAATCATTTAAAAACCTTGATTCTATGTACATTTTATAGCAATGACTAGATTATAAATGGCAGGCAGCCATTTATATCCATTGCATATGTAGGCTCTGCTTCCTGCTTATAAGTACAATCATTGTGCTTTACTGTTTTTCTCTTTTGTGTATGGGTCAGGACTGAAAACGAGACGCGCTATAAAAATAACTGAGCTTATCGCAGTCATTAAATTGTATTGTAAATCAAAAACTTTTATATTGATTTGAATAGAGTGATAAGTGCTTATAATCCTAGTTAGGATTTTATGTACCACTGATCTTGTGGCACTTAAATGGAAATGGCGTGAACCTCCCTCTGATGGAGCGTCATGCTAGGATCTGGGATGTTCAAAGGATGGAGTATCTAACGACTGCCTTGAATAACTCCCTGGATAGACATAATGGGGTTTGGCAGTTGTGGCATACCATAGAATACCCTACCTGACTATCCCCATGTATGGTACCTTTTCCTTTTTTCTGTCCCTGGGGTGGGTGTGGGCCTGGGATTTCTATTCAGTCACAGAGTATATTGGACATCATCTTCTGTCATTTCCTTTTCCCTCACACTTTCTCTTCCACTTATATTTCCACTTAATGTCTATTGAATATTGCCTATTTACTCACTCTATGTATACATGAGACATTTTCCTTGTGTTATGATAAGATCATCATATGATGATATTTGATTGTCCTGCCTAATGTATCATTTTTGAGCTGAGCTACATAAGACACCAGGGGATATGCTTTCTTTCTTTGTTTGGGAAGCATTGAATGGAAATTTTATTTCTTACTGCAGTATGTTTTTTTTTCTTATTTTCTGACACATTTTTAAATAAGAAGAGTTTCAAAAAACTTGGAATTTCTAACACAAGTCAGCAGCGGTAGCTTCCATATATCTATCATGACATGTGCATTTTAAACTTGAGTTTGATGTACTCAAATATGGCATTTTGTGCAAGCTAAATACTGTAGCGTGTACTGCCCTAGTGCACTTGCCTTTGTACTGAAGCTTTAATATGCCTAAACTGACGCAGTGAAATCTTCACAAGTGTAATAAAATAAAACCGCAATATGATATGCACATACCCTTACCTTTTGCCACATACTAGTAATTCGCTATTAACTTGTAATGAAGATTTCATCACTTGTACTTTCGCTTGACATTGGAGGAGAAAACTGTCCCAATTATAAGGCAGATCTAGTCAAGTGTCTCTTTGGTAGGCTGATCTGACAAGTGTTTCTCGTAGTGGGCGACACATCAAAAGAAGTAATAACATCACTTAAAAATGCATCTGTAGTAATCGTTCATCTTGTTCATATTTCATTATGAATGCTATCTTTTAATGTTTGCTGCTTCTTTTAAGTACCCTTTTAGTATTCTCGTGCCTTGGTGGTTTAGATTAATTTCCTGTGCCTGCCTGTTCACAGGACAGATTTGGAAGGTGATAAAAGACTAATAGCAATTGACATATTGCTCCATCTCACTATAGATTGAAGCTAATGCAAATACAATAATTTTGCCTGAGGAAGATAAATGGTTGCTGTGTCTAAATAACGATTTTTGCTTTATTATTACACAATTAAAAGCAAACTACTCTGTTAACTGGATGTGTTTACCCATGTAACATGGTACCGAGAACAGAATGTTTCCTTTTTATTAGAGGCTTCAGCATTGAATGAAGTTGTTCTTTCATCATGTATGTTAATATTTTATTGCGTTTGGGACTATTTATTTTTACAGTTATTTGTCATTTAGAATGAAGAATTTTAAAGGATGATTTAAGCTAAAAATATGTTTTAATTATCCAATTATGTGTTTGTTTCTATACACTGCATGTTTGTGTGTTTTGCTCACGTATATTACACATGTTTGCATGTTCCCCCACACAACACATTCTTTTGACACTCGGTAGTCTGCTAAATCCTGTTAACATGTAATTTTCAGAAATATCAAATACATTAGGGCAGGAAGTCTGGTGTGCACAAACATTATTTCCAAATTAACGCGACTGTAAATATGTATTTAATTACTTTACCATGCATAGTGAGTTTTTCCTCAACTGGTTTCATTATGTGAGGTCTATGCATGGTTCCCTGAATCCTAATATAAAGCACAAGATCCATATCACGATATCATGTGTTTTGGATTTTGTTGGCTCAGATGGCTTTAACGGCCTTCCGTCTGGCCACATACATACATACATACATACATACATACATACATACATACATACATACATACGCACACACACCCAGACAGAAGCAGCGCTGATGGACGTACCTGTATGTCCTCCCATATCGCTGCTCATGCGCACACAGCACATCTGTGACCGCTGTGTCTGCCGACACAGCCAATCATTGTACTGGGTCACTCTGAGCAGCCCTGATGCCATGTGATCACTGTGACCATTCACAGTGATCACAGTTACAACAGTAAACAAGGCTCTCATTGTTTACTACTGTGTGATCTCTTTGGTTATAGTAATCACATAGGGCGAATCACAGCCAGTGGTGTATTTTGGCCTTGTGCTGCCCTAGTCAAGACTAAAATTGGGCACCCCATCTAAATTTTTTCCACTCTTTCCTGTGTAGGATCCACCTCTTCATCTGTAAACTCCACCCCTTCCTATTAGAGCGCCACCTCAGGTGGGGGGTAGAGAGAGGGGAGCTTCCCTGTCCCTCGATACTACACTATGTATTGTATAATAAAGAGTGGAGGCAGCTGAAAAATCACTGATGGAGCCTGTTATGTGTAAAGACTAGCACAATGAATTAAAAAGTGCTTACTGCCAGAACAAAGGAGCTCAAATTAATAGTAAACCATTGATTTATTAAAACCACAATTTCTACTTGCATGTAAGCTTAGCTGTATCCATCTAGGGAGTGGTCACAAGTGGATGGTATCGATCTGTCAACACTACTTCCGGCCAACCACCGAGGGCAGCTGGGCATGAGCTGTTCCAAAGACAACTGGCCCCGCATACCCCTTCGTTCCCTTTTTAACACCGCAGAAATGTTGCTGGGAGTAAATGGCGTGTAGACAGCAGCGGAGCCGGCCGTCCTAAGGGGAGATGGAGCTTAGTTGTGAGTCCAGTTGTCCCACCCAAAGGAGCCGGTGGAGCTGCAGGAAAACTACATGAGAACCGCTGAGCTGCAGGAAAACTACATGAGAACTGCTGAGCTGTCTTGCTCTGAAGACCGCTCACAGCCACGTGTGTGTCCCTTCAGCCTGTGGGGCAGCACCGCCCCCCCTGAAAAATGCTGCCCAAGCATTGTTTGCTTCGTGGTAGATACACCCGTGATCACAGCAACCCTGTACCATGTGATAGCTATGACTAATCACAGAAGTAAACAAGGTTGCATGAATAAAACCTTTTGAACAGTCTTATTGAATACCTATTACAATGATTATTAGTGTAATAATCAGTCACAATGTAAAAAAAAAAAAAAAATGCTGATCACCTCCACAAAGCAATAGTGTGTCACTATGTTTAACACGCCAAAAGCTGCACCAAATATTTTCCATTGGTGAAAGGTCTGTTGAGCACAAAACTCTTCTACTATGAAGCCATGCTGTTGTCATAGATGCAGTATGCGGTTTAGCATTGTCCTGCTGAAATGTGCAAAGTCTTCCCTGAAAAAGACGTTTAGATTGGAGCATATGCTGCTCTAAAACCTGGATATATCTTTCCACATTGTTGCCATTTCAGATGTGTAAGCTGCCCATTCCATACACACTAATGCACACCCATACCATCAGATGTAGGCCTTTGAACTGAGCGCTGACAACAAGACAGAAAGTCCCTGTCCTCTTTAGTCTGGAGGACTAAAGATCTTAAATGTCAAATTTAGATTCATCTCACAACAGAAAAGTTTTCCAATTTGCAGCAGACCATTTAAATGCGCACGATAGAGCTTTAACCACTTCCCGACCGCCCCCTGTATATTTACGTCGGCAGAATGGCACGTACAGGCAGAATCACGTACCTGTACGTGACATTCTTCCGGCGGTTGGGGGGTCCGATCGGACCCCCCTCCGCCGGCGGGGACGGTCGGGATCGCTTCAGGAGCGATCCGGGACGAGGGGACGGCCAGTGGTTTCTGGCCACCCCCTCGCGATCGCTCCTGGCCAATGAGAAACTTCCCCTTCCTGTCTATTGTATAGACAGGAAGGCGGAAGTGATGTCACGCTCGGTGCGCCGGTCTATGTGACCGGAGACGCCGAGCGGCGAACATGTACAGGTTAGTGCACAACACTACACTGACACCAGTACAGTTAGGCACATATTCCACCCCCCTGTCACCCCCTGATCACCCCCCAGATCACCCCCTCCCCCCCCAGTCACAGTGTCACTAATTGCAGTGATCATTTATTTACTGATCACTGCATTTAGTGTCAGTGTGACTGTAATAACTGTCAGGGCAGTTAGTTTTAGGTCCAAGGGAGCCCCCTACCCCCCCCTAATAAAGGTTTAACCCCTTGATTGCCCCCCAGGTAACCCTTTCACCCCCTTTTGCCAGTGTCACTAAGCGATCGTTTTTCTGATCGCTGTATTAGTGTCACTGCTGTCGCTAGGTAACCATTTTTTTTTTTTAGGTAACCGCCATGTTTATATAGGTTCATAAATAGGTTTATAGGTCAGGTACCCCCATATTACAACCTAAATAAAGGTTTTAACCCCCTGATTGCCCCTAGAGTTAACCCTTTCACCAGTGATCACTGTATAACTGTCACTGGTGACGCTGGTTAGCCAGTTAGTTATTTTGTTATTTAGGTTCCCCGTCAGGTTTTTATATAGCGTCAGGTACCCCCATATATTACCTAATAAAGGTTTTAACCCCCTGATTGCCCCTAGTTAACCCTTTCACCCCCTTTTGCCAGTGTCACTAAGCGATCGTTTTTCTGATCGCTGCATTAGTGTCGCTAGGTAACCATTTTTTTTTTTTTTTAGGTAACCGCCATGTTTATATAGGTTCATAAATAGGTTTATAGGTCAGGTACCCCCATATTACAACCTAAATAAAGGTTTTAACCCCCTGATTGCCCCTAGAGTTAACCCTTTCACCAGTGATCACTGTATAACTGTCACTGGTGACGCTGGTTAGCCAGTTAGTTATTTCGTTATTTAGGTTCCCCGTCAGGTTTTTATATAGCGTCAGGTACCCCCATATATTACCTAATAAAGGTTTAACCCCCTGATTGCCCCTAGTTAACCCTTTCACCCCCTTTTGCCAGTGTCACTAAGCGATCGTTTTTCTGATCGCTGCATTAGTGTCGCTAGGTAACCAGTTTTTTTTTTGTATTACTGTTACGGGTGACGCTGGTTAGTTAGCTTGTTTTTTATACTGTCAGGGCACCCGCCATTTATTACCCAATAACGGTTTAACCCCCTGATCGCCCGGCGGGTGATATCAATTAGGTTTTAGGGTCAAATAAGGTCTGCGTCGCCCCAGGTTAGTGCCAGTACCGCAAACACCCACGCGCAAAGCATACACCTCCCTTAGTGGCACAGTATCTGAACAGATCGATATCTGATCTGATCAGATCTATACTAGCGTCCCAGCAGTTTAGGGTTCCAAAAAAAACCGCATTGTTAGCGGGATCAGCCCAGATACCTGCTAGCACCTGCGTTTTCCCCCTCCGCCCAGCCCAGCCCACCCAAGTGCAGTATCGATCGATCACTGTCACTTACAAAACACTAAGCACACATAACTGCAGCGTTCGCAGAGTCAGGCCTGATCCCTGCGATCGCTAACAGTTTTTTTGTGGTAGCGTTTTGATTCAGTCGCTTCAGTCAGGAGCTTTTTTTTACCTGTGAATCTCAAAAAAATAAAAAAAAATAAAATAGTTGTCGTTTTATTGTTCTCTCTCTCACTCTCTATTCTCTCTCTATTGTTGCTCTTTTTTTTACTCCATTCTATTCTGCAATGTTTTATTATGTTTTATCATGTTTTATCACGCTTGCTTTTCAGGTATGTAATTTTGTTTACTGTGTTTTAGTGTTGAGCATTTTTTTGTTTTCAGGTGCGCCATTCAGTTGCAACGCGGATTTATTTATCTTGACAGCAACAGCGTTTGCTCCCACGATACATAAAGCCGCGACTCCAACGCTGTAGGAGGTGATTTCACCACCACAGTTAAAAAAAAGAGCATATATGCCGAAGCATGGGGGCAGCAGGGGGGGGAGGAGCGATTGGCTCCTAATGCCACGTACATACGGTCGAAATTCCGACCGTGTGTACACGGCATAACTTTTGCGGGAGGATGCCCCCATGCATCGGCATATATAAATGGTGCATGTATGCCCATCATTAGAAGTGGGTGGATGAAGGGAGGTATTCTAATGGTGGGCATACCCACCAATCAATCTCTTTTTTTCGTTCAGCCAAGAGGCTGCATGAAAAAAAAAAGATTACAATATATGTCCAGTATGTTGCTGGACTTTGAATGGTTATACCAGAATGATGCCTGCAGGTTTAGGTATCATCTTGGTATCATTCTTTTCAGCCAGTGATCGGCTTTCATGTAAAAGCAATTCTAGCGGGTAATTAGCCTCTAGACTGCTTTTACAAGCAGTGGGAGGGAATGTCCCCCCTCCCGGATATAAACCGCGCCATTGGGAAATTGGGAAAGCATTTTATCACACCAATCTTGGTGTGGTCAGATGCTTTGAGGGCAGAGGAAAGATCTAGGGTCTAATAGACCCCAATTTTTTCAAAAAAAGAGTACCTGTCACTGCCTATTGCTATCATAGGGGATATTTACATTCCCTGAGATAACAATAAAAATCATAACAAAGAAAAAAAATGGAAGGAACAGTTTAAAAATAAAATAAAAAAGCTAAATAAATAAAAAAAAAAAAAAAAAAAAAAAAAAAAAAAGCACCCCTGCCCCCCCTTCTCTTGCGCAAAGGCGTACACAAGCGTTGGTCTGGCGTCATATGTAAACAGCAATTGCACCATGCATGTGAGGTATCACCGCGAAGGTCAGATCGAGGGCAGTAATTTTAGCAGTAGACCTCCTCCGTGAATCTAATGTGGTATCATGTAAAGGCTTTTAAAGGCTTTTAAAAATGTATGTAGTTTGTCGCCACTGCGTGTTTGTGCGCAATTTTAAAGCATGTCGTGTTTGGTATCCATGTACTCGGCCTAAGATCATATTTTTTATTTCATCAAAAATTTGAGCAATATAGTGTGTTTTAGTGCATTAAAATAAAAAAAAGTGTATTTTTTCCACAAAAAATGCGTTTGAAAAATCGCTGCGCAAATACTGTGTGGAAAAAAAAAAATGCAACACCCACCATTTTAATCTGTAGGGCCTTTGCTTTAACAATATATATAGTGTTTGGGGGTTCAACGTAATTTTCTTGCAAAAAAAAAATATGTTTTCATGTAAACAAAAAGTGTCAGAAAGGGCTTTGTCTACAAGTGGTTAGAAGAGTGGGTGACGTGTGACATAGGCTTCTAAATGTTGTGCATAAAATGCCAGGACAGTTCAAACCCCCCCCAAATGACCCCATTTTGGAAAGTAGACACCCCAAGCTATTTGATGAGAGCAATGTTGAGCCCATTAAATATTTTTTTTTTTTGTCCCAAGAGATTGAATAATGAAAAAAAAAAAATATATATATTTTTTTTACAAAAAGTTGTCACTAAATGATATATTGCTCAAACATGTCATGGGCATATGTGGAAATACACCCCAAAATACATTCTGTTGCTTCTCCTGAGTACGGGGATACCACATGTGTGGGACTTTTTGGGAGCCTAGCTGCGTACGGAACCCCAAAAACCAATCACCGCCTTCAGGCTTTCTAAGGGTGTAATTTTTTTATTTCACTTCTCACTGCCAATCACAGTTTCGGAGGCCATGGAATGCCCAGATGGCATAAAACCCCCCAAAATGACCCCATTTTGGAAAGTAGACACCCCAAGCTATTTGCTGAGAGGTATTGTGAGTATTTTGCAGATGTCGCTTTTTGTCACAAAGTTTTGAAAATTGAAAAAAGAAAAAAATTTTTTTTTTTTCTTTACTTTCTTCATTTTCAAAAACAAATGAGAGCTGTAAAATACTCACCATGCCTCTCAACAAATAGCTTGGGGTGTCTACTTTCCAAAATGGGGTCATTTGGGGGGGTTTTGTGCTATTTTGGCATTTTATGGCCTTCGAAACGGTGATAGGTAGTGAGGAGTGAAATCAAAAATTTGCACCCTTAGAAATCCTGAAGGCGGTGCTTGGGTTTCGGGGCCCCGTACGCGGCTAGGCTCCCAAAAAGTCCCACACATGTGGTATCCCCATACTCAGGAGAAGCAGCAAAATGTATTTTGGGGTGCAATTCCACATATAACTATGGCATGTGTGAGCAATATATCATTTAGTGACAACTTTTTGAAAAAAAAAAAAATCTTTTTTATTTTTGTCTTTATTCAATCACTTGGGACTAAAAAAAAAAATATTCAATGGGCTCAACATGCCTCTCAGCAAATAGCTTGGGGTGTCTACTTTCCAAAATGGGGTCATTTGGGGGGGTTTTGTACTTCTCTGCCATTTTAGCACCTCAAGAAATGAAATAGGCAGTCATAAATTAAAAGCGGTGTAAATTCCAGAAAATGTACTCTAGTTTGTAGACGCTATAACTTTTGCGCAAACCAATAAATATACGCTTATTGGCATTTTTTTTACTAAAGACATGTGGCTGAATACATTTTGGCCCAAATGTTTGACTAAAATTGAGTTTATTAGATTTTTTTTATAACAAAAAGTAGAAAATCTCTTTTTTTTTCAAAATTTTCGCTCTTTTTCCGTTTATATCTCAAAAAATAAAAATCACAGAGGCAATCAAATACCATCAAAAGAAAGCTCTATTTGTGGGAAGAAAAGGACGCAAATTTCGTTTGGTTACAAAATTGCATGACCGCGCAATTACCAGTTAAAGTAGTGCAGTGCGAAATTGAAAAAAGACCTCTGGTCCTTTGGCTGCCAAATGGTCCGGGGCTGAAGTGGTTAACTTGCATTTTTGGATGGCACGACAAACTATCCACAGATGGTGATTTTTTTTAAGTATTCCTGAGCCCATGTGTATAGGGGGGGGCAAACCTGCTTCCAAACCACAATTAAAATAAGATAGATTGCAGGTAAAACAGCAGCAACTCTGTGTGATAGCACAAAAACAACATAAGATTAGAACAGAGTCACGCATATCATTAACACAAATATCTAGCCATAAACCTCCCAGCATGTGCATCAATTTGTCCAATGTTACAAGTCCTCCTTACAAACATATATAGCGTAAAAACCCAGTATAGCACAGTCCTGTATGAGAGGAAAAAAAGTGGTGCAAAACCAGGGTAAAAACAAGAGTATCACAATATTAGACTTTTAGTCCATATACAGACCCTTAGACACACTCTAATCTCTTTGAGTCCCTTGTATTGTTGACACTATATGTGACCACCACCGGAAGTAAGATGCACTGGACCTATAAAAGGTCGGTGACGCTTGTGGCTGATTACCCTGCCAGGGCCTTTAGACTGTGATCTGGTCGGCGATCAGTGGTCCTGAAGACTGTCTCTCTCTTTCTTCCGGCTGTCCAGATGTGTCCCACTCAGAAGAAATAGAAAATGCTCCAAATCATGTAAATCCAATGTTTTTATTGCTTAAAACATCTCCCATACGTGGAGGAACGGATAAAAGCACCAGCCGGTAAAAAATATAAACGAGCACCCGCACTTCTGGGACCCGTAAGGTGCGATGTCAGCACGTCGTCCGCCTTACTAGTTTCGTCAGATTGACGTCGTCCTGGGGCACGGGCGATGTACTGCGTCATCGCCTTTTATACATAAAAAAAACCAAGCCTCGTTTTGATATCCAAGAGAACAGTTAATAAACAAGCCTCGGTTTCACTACCCAAGGTTTAATTCTATATCAAGCCTCCTTTTGAGATCAAGCTGGACACCGTTGATATTCTTGCATTCAGTTAGTTCATTATCTTTCAAATGTTGGACATGTAAGAAAACAAAGATTACACAATTGTCTTACATGTTTGACATATAAGAAAGCAAAGGTTACACAATTGCCTTACCAATAGCTATATCGCTCCCAAAATTTGTCCCATAAAAAAAATCACACACTAAAAAATGGACATAGGCAGAACGTCTATCTAGGGCAACTGCAGAGTATCCCTAGATAGACTTTCTGCCTTTTTTTTTTTTTTTTTTTTTTTTTTTTTGTGTATGGATTTTTTTGTAGGCAGCCCTTCACATTGCACAAAAAACACACAATTGAAGAGAGATTCATACACTTAAAACCGGAAGTTAGCGGAATGTCTAACAGGAGACTCTACTACTGCCCTCTATAGGAGGCCGTGCGCCAAATTGCACATCAAAATCGACCTGACTGTTTTAATGATATGAAATATTTCATGTAAAATTAAATAGAGAAAAAAGGAAAAAAATATCTAAAACAAATTAAATTCAACCTAATCCACATCAATATTTTGATTCGATGTAATACCTATTATTTGAAGCTGGGTAAATATCCTCCTGGGGTCCAGATATTATCTCAAAAGTGTACATAATATATACACTATGCGTCTTTGTACATCAAAGCAAACTTGCTACGAAACAGTCCTGCCCACATATTGCAGTCCACAGGGACATTGTAGCAAATAGACCACCCCCGTAGTAGGACAGGTAATGATAGGTTTTATTTTAAAGGTACATGAAGAGCTAGTGGCTTTGAATTCCCAAACATTTCTATACCCACAGCCATTGATAGCGCACACTTGGCATTTCCTACATTGATAAAATCCAAAGTGGTTCTGGAAATTATTTTTTTTACCTATGACTAATTGTCAACAAGGCAAATCCCTGTACAGACCCCTTTTATGAGACCTGGAGGAGGAAATCATAATTGAAAAATTGGCAATGGGTACCAAGGTAAACAGGGATCTCCGTCCACACAATCCCAGTATACCAGACCTCAGGACTCCCAATACAAAATATTCTTCCCCCCTAAAGAATAGGGAGGCACCTGGGAATCAGTATGTACCCAGACATTGATATAATGGTGGGAACACTTGTGCTGATAGTGATTGGGGTTATCAGAGAGCAGGCCCTAGCATGCAGAGGGAAACCTGTATGGAGAATCCCAGAGGGAATTATGGCTCACCGCATCCAAATGACTGGGGTTTTCCCCAATCCAATCAAGTGGTCAAAAGACCTATAGAGCAAAGAGAGGAACTAGAGGGGGGAGGAGAGTACAGTCAAAAAAAGAAAAAAACATAAAAGGGGATGGAATTTATAATTTAAGCAAACAAACCCTTTTGGATGCTGAAATTAAAATTTTAGACAAGGGTTTGAAGTTTGCCCCTCCATGTGGACTTAACACATTTCAAACCTACATGGACGTTCACAAATATGTCTGTAAAGTGAATATTATGGGATGTGGCTTGTATCAGCTGATGTGACCTCATTGTATACCTCATGCAATGGGTCTATCGGCAGTAGAATATTACTTGGACAGGGACACAGGTCTGTCCAGAAAGCAGATAGAATTCATAATGGAATTGCTTGGCTTTGCGGCATTCCACATTTATTTTTGGAAATTCAGTTTTACCACCAGGATAGGGGCGTCGCCATGGAGGATAAATATGCTCCTAGTCTGGCCAATCTTTTTATGGCCTAGTGGGAAGAGGATGTCGTCTATCCCCATCAGAGACCCAAATCGGTACTGACGGAAAGATGTATAGACGCCATCCTCCTTCTATGGGGCGGAGATGGAGACAGCCTTAGGGACTTAATGGAACCCCTTAATAACGATAGCGGCATTGTATTGAATTTTGAAGTCAGCAGAGAGGAGGTGCACTTCTTGGGCCCAAGGATAAGAATGGAGCCAGATGGGTTGATCACCAACTTTTTTCAAACCTGATAGGAATGCCTACATTCTTTTGGACAGCTGCCTTCATAAAATGTGGCTGAAGGCTGTCCCCAAGGGACAGTATACAAGGTTGAGACGGAACTGCACTAAGAGGAATTTAAAAAACAGGCAAGGGTATTTACTAAGAGATTCGTTGATAAAGGATATGAAGTTAATTCCCTTAACAAAATAGTCAACCAGGTCCAACAGACTGATAGGAGCTAATTATTAAGGACTCAAACAGCTGGGGAGGATGAAGAGGGCTCTAAAGAGCCTTCTTTACCTTTTTATTACCAGTTATTCGACACAACACTGCAGGAGAAAAATGTATTCCAGAAACATTGACACATTTTTGTGTAATGATAGTTCTTGGATTCTCCTTACCCTCAAGACTGCAGGTAGTCTTTAGAGGGGTTCCTTCACTTATGGATAAAATTGCCCCTAGTATTTTGAATCCATCTAAACCAATTCCTTTTTTCCAGAACCTCTTTGGATTTTATCAATGTAGGAAATGCCAAGTGTGTGCTATCAATGGCTGTCGGCATAGGAACATTAGGGAATTCAGACACTAGCTCTTCACGTACCTTTAAAATAAAACCTTTCATTACCTGTTCTACTACAGGGGGTGGTCTATTTGCTACAATGTCCCTGTGGACTGCAATATGTGGGCAGGTCTAAGTGGGCATTGCAGGTGAGATTAAATGAGCATATTAACAACCTTAGGAAGGGTTTTTCCGAAGCATTCTGTTTCAAAAAATTATGCTTTGGCACACAATAAAGACCCTAAAAGCACCATATTCTTTGGTATTGATAGATATATTCCACCGTGGAGGGGTGGCTCACTAGTAAGGGGGGATCTCACAATTGGAGATGAAATGGATTTTTAAGGTGGGAAGTTTTTCCCCTTTGGGCCTTAACGTGGATGTAGACATTGATGCCTTTTGTAGATGACTCATAATCATCAAATAGGGGGTTATTATTTCATTTTTAGAATATTTTCTAGAATATCTGAAAATGTAATCTGTTTCGTAGTTAGTTTGCTTTGATGTACAAATATGCATAAATATGGGTCCAGATAATATCTGGACCCCCAGGAGGATATTTACCCAGCTTCAAATAGGTATTACATCGAATCAAAATATTGATGTGGATTAGGTTTAGGCCCCTTTCACACTTGTGTAAATACTAGTAGTACCAATAACTGTGGAAGAAGACCGCCTGCTCACATCCCTAATAGACTATGTAATAGGACAATTTTTCCTCTTGTGGGACTTTTTGAGGCAGGAGTCCTCAAAATTATATCAAAATATGATTTTATTAGAAAAAGTTAAAACATATGTCTATGCTGTTTGTGAGAAATAACTTGCTAAAATGACAACTTTGTGAAAAGAAAAATATTTATTTAATTTTCCAAATTGTGCAAAAAATTATCAAAAAAACTCTCCATGCCTCCAAGAAAATAACCTGGACTGCCTAATTCCCAAAAAGGGGTAATTCAAGGGTATTTGTCTTTTCTGGCATTTTAGCGCCTCAAGAAATGAGATGGGCAGTCCATTACATTAGGATTGATCCATTTTCAAATATACTGTACATACCATAATTTGTAGACGCTGTAACTTTCACACGCTAATATACATTGATTTGATTTTTTTTTTAAGAGTAAACAAACTTTATTAAAAGTTTTAAGAGATTTCGGTTATTTTTACTAAAATGTAGCAGAATTCATTATGGTCTAAATTTTTGAAAAAAAATATATTTATTTGCAAATTTTATTTAGTAAAAACTACAAAAAAAGTTTTTGAAAAATTTTCAGTATTTTTTAATTTGGCAAGAAATAAAACATCCAGTGATTTTAACCACTAGATATCCGCGCTATAGCTGAATGACGGCTACAGCGCAGACCTGCTTTGCCAGGACTACGTCTATTGACTTAGCCCCGTGCACGAGCGGCCTGCACGCCCCCTGAAGGGGCGCGCACGGCTCGACGGCTCGCAATGTGATCAGCGAGTCTGTAAGACTCGCTGGATCACAGATCTGAGTAAAAAATAAAAACCCCAGCTGTGATTAAATACCACCAAAAGAAAGCTCTATTTGTGGGAAAAGATAAAAATTTCATTTGGGTACAGTGTTGTATGACCACCAAATTGTCATTCAAAGTGCGTCAGTGCCAAAAGCTAAAAATTGGTCTGGGCAGGAGGAGGGGGGGTTAAGTGCCCAGTAAGCAAGTGGTTAATGGCACCAAAATAATGGTCTGCCTAAAAAAAATGTGGGTACAGTGTTCTCATTCAAAATGTGACCGTGCCGAAAGCTGAAAAATGACCTGGAGTGGAAGGGGTTAAGTGTCCGGTCTTGAAGTGGTAATGCATAATGTTTTTGGTCAGAATCTTGAAGTGTAGATTTTTATTGTCACACATTTTGTCACCTTGACGATCATCAAAGTTTTCACCCCTAAAGTCATTTTTTACATTTGTAGGCTAATCGAGAATAATATGATCATTTAGTCCATACTTATATACAAATTACATATAATCAGGTATTTTTACTAATTGTAGGGAAATAAAGCAGCGAATTTTCAATTGAAAAACGCATCCCGAGTGCACACTGTTGGCCAAATGTGCAAGATGTTAGCAACGGCAAGTGAAGGTGGAAACATGTTTTTTTGACCATATTTGGGTTACCAAGCAGACGGCACTGAGAAGTCCTCTGCTTTTGGACAGTACTTTCATGGCACTGTGGGGTGATGCCAACTATCCACTTGACGACCGCCCCATAGTAGATTTACTGCTACAGGGCGCCACACTGCTCATGATCACGTATATATAAGTGATCCTGCACTTCCAGGTATCAGGCACGAGCGCGTGCCACTGCCTGCTCACTCACGCTGTGATTTTACACAGTAGGAGCTCATCCGCAGGTCTCATGGACCCAATGTCCGCTGGAATCTGCTGATCATTTGGTACACTGACAGAATTGCAGTCTGCCTATATAAACAAGGCAGGTTGCCGTTCAGTCAGTACAGAAGGCATGGATCCTGTGTTTCTGTAAAGCAGAAACACTGATCCATGCCTTCCACTAGTAAAAGCACCTCCCACTACACTGAACCATTAGCTAGGCACACTGTTAACCCTTTGATCGCCCCTGATGTTAACCCCTTCTCATCCAGTGTGATTAGTACATTGACGGTGCATATTTTTAGCACTGATCACTGAAATGTCACTGGTCCCCAAAAAAGTGTCAGGTGTCTGATTTATTTTCCGTAATATTGCAGACCCGCTGCTGATCACTGCAATTACTAGTAAAAAATCCCATCGTAGACGCTATAGCTTTTGCGCAAACCAATCAATATAAGCTTATTTTTTTACTGAAAATATGTAGCAGAATACATATTAACCTAAATTGATTAAGAAATTTGATTTATTTTTTTTACATTTAAAAAAAAATGTATTGGATGTGTTTTAGAGCAGAATGTAAATACTGTTTTATTTTTTTTTTATTTCCTTTTTTAAATTCTCGTCGTCTTTTGTTTATAGTGCAAAAAAACAGAGGTGATCAAATACCACCAAAAGTAAGAACTATGTGGGGAAAAAAGAATATAAACTTTATTTGGGTACAGTGTCGCATGACTGCGCAATTGTCAGTTAAAATAACGCAGTGCCGTATTGCAAAAAATGGCCTGGTCAGGAAGGATGGTAAATCTTCCGTGTTCAAGTGGATATACTTTTAACAAATGACAGTATAGTCTATGCTGGGCTGGATGGGGTTTAATTTATATACATATTTCCAAAAAAAAAAAGTATTTGTATATGTGCAATATAACATTTTATAGCATACAGACTTGAGAAGAGATTTAGGCTCGGTTTACACTGCAGCAATGCAGGTACCCTGCAAATTTACTGCGGGTTCCCACATTCCATGTCTCCTAGCGGCAGTTTACACGGCCCTATGCAAACTGCTGGGATTGTCAATTGAAAGTTAATGACACCCCTAAATCGATTTGCATATCGCAGTGCGAACTGCAAATTCCAATAGGAATCAGATCGCATGGGTGTTCACACCCATGCGATCCGATTCTGCTGCGGACCAAAAAAGGTCCTGTGTGAGTTTGGTCCAAATGCAATGCAAGTTCAGCCATACTACCTGTATGGCTGAAATTGCAACGCACAGAGATCACATGTAGTGCAGTGAGGTGCGAATCAAGTCCGATGTCGGACATCACACCAGTGGGAACCGGCCCTCAAAAACAAATTTTCTCTGATTTACACTAAACTTAAAACAGACAATTCTAAAACTTTTTTTTTTTTTTTTTTTAAATTAGGCATATTGCACAATGGACTTGAGACCTCAGTTGTATAACATCTTTAGGCCTAAAGATTTAGTTTTTTTTTTTCCCCCAAAGCTTGACTGCAATCAGATAAAACTGATTTTAACTGGGGAGAACTGTGTGAAAGTAAATGTTCTATTTTGTTTCCTGCAGAGATGATGAGCATTTGCTTATCCAGCACTACTGCCAAAGCTTGAACCAGGAGTCTCCACTAAGCCAGCCCCGAAGTCCTGCTCAGATTCTAATCTCCTTGGAAAGTGAAGAGCGAGGGGAGCTTGAGAGGATTCTCGCTGACTTGGAAGAGGAGAATAGGTTTGTTCAACCTTATGAATATTTATAAGTCTGTAACTCTTTGCTAAAAAAAAAAAAAAAAAAAAAAAAGCTCCTCCTAAGAACTATGTTACTCCACATATCCCTTTTGTGAATTACTGAGCTCCACCACTGTTAGCATCCCGTCACAAGTGGTTTAGGTTATACTGGCCATACACATAGAGATATTATTGTACAGCAGTAATTCTTTTGTTCAAAACAACTTATCTTAATATTTTCTTTTAGTAGTATACATTTACTTCTAGCCATAGGTTTCTTCACCACATAATCTCATCTGGCTAGTTTCCTTCACCCCACTTACAACCTCATGAGTGTCTAGTCTGGGTGCTATTACTTCACCTATGATCTGCTGATTTTATTCTTGGATATAGTTAAGTGACAAAATCCAAACATGTCCCAACCAAATTTGGTTTCTGACCCATAGTTTAAGAAACACTCAGCTTAAGGATAGCATGTGCTTGTATATGGGGAACATTCTGAACCGTCACTTATGGTGTGCTACAAGACTGGGTACTAGATGGTCTTCTTTTATTAATTTGTGTTTCTAACGGATATAACTGAGTTTAGTGGGTATGGAGTGCATTGGGGATGATGGATATCCTGGAGGTGACTGTAATATGAAACATGATTTAGCATTGCTGGAAATTTTGTCAAACCAGTGGTTACTGCTGTTCAGTCTTTCTAAATGTTAATTTATGCACTTGAGAAATAAGAATCCTCTCATGGAGTACGATATTGGTATATAGTGTTAGGCAGAACTACAGAAGAAAAAGGATGCTCATTTCAGATGATTGCTTAATGATCAAACAGTTTGATTAGGCAGCAAACAAAACAAATACAGTTCTGGGGTGCATCACTAGAGGGATTGGTAGCAGGCTTAAGGAGGTATTGATTTCACTATATCCAACTTTAGCTAGATCTACGTTAGAATACTGTGTCCAGTTCTGGAGACCCAAAGAACTCCCCGCTAATGAAACCCAAGATTTCTGCAATGAATTATCAGATTTTTTCATCAATAAAATCGTCAACATTAGGATTACAATTGATCAGAAAAAAACATCCGACGGCAGGCAAGCAGAGCAAAAAGTCGATATCGACACAAATATCCCACAACCACCAAGGTTTTCTCTGATCCCAATCACCACGGATACCACTAAAAACATCATCAAAAATCTCAGAGACAGCACATCTTCTTTTGACATCATCCCCACAAAACTCCTGAAAGAATGCTCCGACATCCTGGCTCCCACCATAACGCACCTCATAAATCAATCGTTCAAAGAAGGGATTGTTCCAGGCGCCCTCAAACAAGGCATCATCAAACCCCTACTAAAGAAACCCAACCTCGACCCCAGGGACCCCAACCACCGAAGACCGATAACAAGCTTGAACAACATTTCCAAGATCATGGAGAAAGCGGTAGTACAACAGATACAACGCCACCTGGACACACACACACTCCTGGACCCGTTACAATCAGGATTCCGCCCAGGCCATGGGACAGAAACCGCACTCCTGAAGATTTGGGACGACGCCCTCGAAGCAGCGGATGACGGAGAATCATGTCTCCTGGTACTGTTGGACCTCAGTGCAGCGTTTGATACTGTGGACCACAACACTCTACTCATCCGCCTCACAGAAGTAGCAGGAGTCACTGGCTCAGATCTACAATGGTTCGCATCCTTCTTAGGAAATCGCTCTCAGACGGTGAAACTAGGAGCTTTCACCTCTGAAACCCGGGCAATCTCCTGTGGAGTCCCTCAAGGATCACCCTTGTCGCCAGTGCTCTTCAACATCTACATCCGCCCACTCCTCAACATCATCAGAAGATCAGACCTCTGCTTCCACTCATACGCTGACGACACTCAATTATATTTTCGTATAACCGGACAAAAAGACCATCATCAGCAATTAGGAAAATGCCTCTCTATGATAGACGACTGGATGACCACTAGCTCCCTCAAACTTAATGAATCAAAAACAGAACTTCTTATTCTACATGCAAAGCATAACCCCCGAACCAAGATCCCTTGGACACCTCCTACCATCTTTGGACAGACCATCGCCCCAAGGACCAAGGCTAAGAGTCTCGGAGTCATTTTTGACTCTGAAATGTCAATGGATGCCCAAATAGGAGCAGTGGTCAGTGGTTCTCACCATCTGCTCCGCCTGCTACGCAGACTCCTCCCCTTCATTCCAAAGGAGGACAAAGCAGTGGTAGTTGGAACAGTCATCAATTCTCGACTGGACTACGCTAACTCCCTTTACATAGGATTACCCCAATATCAACTTGCGCGCTTACAACTTATCCAAAACACGGCGGCAAGGCTGATAACAGGGAAAAAACCCTGGGAATCCATCTCCCCTTCCCTGAGGAACCTACATTGGCTAAACGTAAGGAATCGGATCGCATTCAAGACCCTCTGCCTCACCCACAAATGCGCACATGGAAACGCTCCGCAATACCTTCGCGAGAAAATAAAACACTATACACCGAATCGTAGTCTTCGATCGGCTAATCAAAATCTTCTCCTCATTCCTAAATCCCGCTACAAATCAAAGGGGGAACGGAGATTCGCTGTCCAGGGACCTCGGCTATGGAACGCTCTACCAACCGACATTCGCATGGAAGAAAACCATCAGGCCTTCAGGAAGAAACTCAAGACCTACCTCTTCTAGAAGCTGATAACCAAACGTCAACAGCGCCTTGAGGCGATTCAGTTCGCATTGTAGCGCTATACAAGTTATTCATTCATTCATTCAAAGAACTAATATGGATATGACTGTAAAGACACCAACTAATATAAACCACGATTAAAATGTATAAAGTTTATTGTACATCCATTAAAAACAATAAGTATTTATTTTTCATACATCATGGGACACTTCTTCAGACAGGGAGTGATCCCCTATATAACCCCTCACATTCAGGAAGTACTTTCGTTTTTTACCAGTGTCTGCAAGGTGGATGGCACGGTTTGTCTCTGAGCTCCAGGTCTCTAGTCTCACAAACAGTTCCAAAAAGGAATCAATGGATTGACCAATCGGATCCATTTGACATAGGTTTTTATTTTTAGATAAATGGTACCCGAGCCTCGCAAAGAAGACTCAAGATCCTGCAAGGTGTTGCCTGTAATGTGGCCTCCGGGCGCTGGACCCTGCGGAGTGGAAATCCTGGACACTACAGCGCTAAGGCATTTCCTGCAGGGTGCTGTTGACCCTAAACTTGAAGGTCCAAGTGACAGGAACCCGCCGTGAAGGGTGAAAATTGGGCCCTTAGCTTCTAAGTTGCCCTGCGCCTGGACGGTTGAGTGAAACCCCTTTATTTTATTATTGTGGGGTGTACCAGTGATTGTAACAATCAGTCAAGCTAGCTAAAGACTGGACACCTGTGTGCGGTGACCATACGGGGTAGTTCTGGGCTAGCTGTGGGTGTTTGTAAAGTGTACCTTTTTTTTTTTGCTTGTGTCTGGCTGTTTTTTACCTGTATGATTGTGCACGACAGTGCCCCATTTCACATTTGTTCGCATTGGCGCACATGCACCGCGGCCTTTATCTGGGCGTGCAAAAATTTGCGTTGCGCGCAAATACGGTCATGCCAATTCGCTGGGACAGTGCACATGCATGCGCACACACGCATAGAAAGTTCCGCCGCACACCCAGCTTATTTAAGCTGCGCAGGCCAAGCATGTGCTGCTTTGAGAAGGCAGCTGTGGGACACAAAGCAGGCTCTGAACAAACACTTAAAGTGGTTAATTTTTTTTGTTGCTTGGCAGGCTAAAGGTGCTTAGCAGGATTGTTGCATAGGGGCTTGGTGAGCCCTATTAAAGGGTCTCCCTTCTGAGGTGTTTTAATTACACCCAAGTACTTTGCAGGCATTGAATGTCTTCCAAAAAGAGGAGCGGGACTAACACCACAGGGAAGGGCACACCTACGTCATCAGTAGTTCCTGATAAACCTAGTCATATCCCTAGTGTTTTATCCCTTGAAAGACCAGAGGCTCCCGGGCTAAGCCACTGTGCCTATCTGATATTGTGCCTACAGTAAACGCTGCTGCTTCACCCTTTATCACTATGGATGAACTGTCCTCAGCCCTAGCTGGGTTAGAGCACAGGATTGCCGGCATGATTGCCTCCATCCCGCAGGGTGACAGGAAACGTGACAGATCCCCCTCCCCGGAGTCTCCTCATCTGGAGCAGGAATGGGTTGAGGATGGGGAAGATCTTAAAGCTCAGGATTCTGTGGAGTACCCGGCAGATGAGTCTGCTTCCAATCAATCTGGACAAGAAGATATTCACTCAATGTCTTTCAGTCAGAGGTTTTTGATCCTGACTCTGACCGAAATGGTTCGTTCTGCCTTTAAGTTGCCTCTTGCAGAGGTGACTGAGCACCCCCTGTTTCTCTTTGGGATCTGTGAGACCTTTTCAGGTCACACAGACTTTCCCGCTACACCCCCTGTTGGAACAGGCGGTGTATGCTGATTGGGAACATCCTGACAGGACTTTTTTTCCTTCTAAAAGGTTTTCCCTTTTATATCCCATGGATGAAAAGTTTGTTAAAAAATAGAGCATGCCAGTCGTAGATGAAGCAGTCTCTTCCTTAAACAAGAACTTAACTTGTCTGGTAGATAATGCACAGGGCTTAAAAGACCCTGTTGATAAGAAATTGGAATTATTATTAAAAGCTTCCTTTTCCTTGGCCAGTCCAGCTATTCAGCTAGCTGTTGCAGCAATTGATATTTGCCAGTCCATAAAGGATCAAGTCATACGGCCTGATAGGCCTAACCTGGAGGAAGATCTGCCTGAAAGTAAGGCAGATATTCCTCGAGCGCTGTGTTATGCTGTTGATGCGTTAAATGATTCAATACAGCAGGTTTCTTGTCTGTACATATGCACAGACTTTTATGGCTCAAGAACTGGTCAGCCAAGTTTCCTTGTAAAAAGATATTGGCTGTTTTCCCGTTTCATGGGCAACGTTTATTCAGTGATCACTTGGACAAATATATCCAAAAGATTTCCGGAGGAAGAGTTCTCTACTTCCTGTGAAGAAAAGCACCAAACGTCCCTCGTTTTAAAAATCCAGGGACTGCTTCCTCAAATGTCTCAACGTCAGGGCGGTTCCGCCGCCAAAAGGGCGCTAGGGCCAGGGGAAAGCCGCAGGGCCAGGGGCAAGCCGCAAGACCAGGGCCAGAAAAGGCCCTGGGTCCAAAATTCTTCTAAACCCAGCACCAAGCCCTCCTTTTGAGGGGGACGCCCCCACTCCATTGGGTGGGGGGAAGGCTGCTGCACTTTGCGGACATTTTGGAAAACAATTCAGGACGAATGTGTCACCTCAATTTTATCTTGCGTTTACAAGCTGGAGTTACGGGGGGTGCCCCTTCAGACGTTTCTAAGATCCAGCGTTCCCTCGTATCCTCCAAAGAGACTTATTGCCTAAGGCTCTACATCATCTAGTGCATTAAAGAGGAGTGCCAACAAAAAAAAAATTAAAAGTCAGCAGCTACAAATACTGCAGCTGCTGACTTTTAATAATCGGACACTTACCTGTCCCGGGGTCCAGCGATGCGGGGGAACGAGACCCCCCTCGTTCCCCGCTCCGCTCGCGGCGCCGGCATTCTTAATGTGGGAACCCGGCTGTGGCTTCACAGCCGGGCACCCACTGCGCATGCGCGAGCGCCGTGATTCGACGCTCACTCACCTGGGACACATGACAGGTCCCAGATGACTGTGCGGCGCCTACAGGAAGTGACGTTTAGCCCGGGCAATGAAGGTGGCAGACTACGAGGGACCCCCTAGCAACAGGCATTTAGAGGTGAGTAAAAAATATTTTTCCTATTTTTTTTTTTTTTTTTTTTTTTTTTTTTTTTAAGCCACTTTTTTTTTTTTTTTTTTGGCCGCAACCCCACTTTAAGGAGTGATTGTAGAGGTTCCGGTATCCGAAAGGGGCACAGAGTTTTACGCAATCCTATTTACGGTTCAGAAACTAAACGGGGAGGCGAGGCCCGTTTTGGACCCAAGATCCCTGAACAAGTATCTTTTGATACAGCCCTTTTTGGATGGAGTCTGTCCGCTCAGTAATAACCTCGCTCCAGAGGGGAGACTTTTTAGCCTCCATCGATATAAAGGACGCATACCTACACGTACCTATCTTTCAGCTTCATCAGAGGTTCCTACGTTTTACAGTAGAGGAACGTCATTTTCAATTTGTGGCTCTATCCTTCGGGCTTGCTACAGCTCCCCGGGTGTTCACAAAGGTCCTAGCACCAGTACTGGGTCGCTTAAGGGCCCAAGGGGATCCTGGTGCTCAGGTATCTGGATGACCTCCTGCTCAGAGATCAGTCAGTACAGACTCTAGAACAGAGCATAATATACACAGTGAGGTATTTGAAAAGCTTAGGTTGGATCATAAATACTGAAAAGTCAGCCTTAAGACCAGCTCAAAGTCTAAGATATTTAGGTCTGATTCTAAACACTGTCTAAGCAAGAGTATTCTTGCCACCCGTAAGGATCTGTGCCCTGAAGGATCAGACGCATCGGATATGGGGCACCAGAAAACGCTCCATTCAGCTCTGTACGAGTCTTCTAGGGAGGATGGTATTCGAGGCAGTGCCCTATGCCCAGTTCCATTCCAGGCCTTTACAACAAGACATCTTGTTGGCTTGGAACATAGGAAGAAAATCCCTGGATTAACCAATGTGCTTATCTCATCAGGCATGCTTAAGCCTAAACTGGTGGTTGCAGGATCAGAACCTGCGAAAGGGAAAATCCTTTCTCCCACTAACTTAGAGTACTGACAACAGATGCCAGTCTCTCCGGCTGGAGAGCGACCCTAGACGGGCTCACAGCTCAGGGGAAATGGTCAGGGACAGAGCAGACCCTGCCCATCAACGTCCTATAATTACAGGCAGTGCGTCTGGCCCTACGGTCCTGGATGGTGGAGCTTCAGGACTGCCCCATCAGGGTTCAGTCCGACAGTGCCATGGCAGTGGCCTATATAAACCACCCATGTGGACATGTGCCAATTAGATCGGCAGTATAAAAGAATGTAATAATCAGCGCTAATAAACCTATCAAAGATGTATAACTGCAAGCAGGCACGCAAGGTAAAATTCAAACAATCCTTCAAAGTATCAGAAAAAAGAAAGACAGTGCTGCACAATAAATTAAATATGAAAGTCCATATAAAATCTGAAATGGTGAAGGTGAAAAGATGCAAAAATCATATGCAGGCTGATAGGTCTGAGTAACTCAGTGATCCCTCCACCACATAAACAGATGGCCTCTCACCTCCAGAATTCGACATAAAATGCACTCAGATCCGAGTGCAGGCATGTAAACAGAAATGAACGCTGTATCAAACCAATGTAATGGCCGCGGGTGCGTCCGTAGGCGGGACTTGCCTTCCCCTGCGCTGAGGAAGTCCCGCCTACAGACGTAACGCGTGCATTGGTTTGATACAACGTTTACATGCCTGCACTCGGATCTGAGTGCGTTTTATGTCGAATTCTGGAGGTGAGAGGCCATCTGTTTATGTGGTGGAGGGATCACTGAGTTACTCAGACCTATCAGCCTGCATATGATTTTTGCATCTTTTCACCTTCACCATTTCGGATTTTATATGGACTTTCATATTTAATTTATTGCGCAGCACTGTCTTTATTTTTTCCAATTAGATCAGCAGTCCATATGCCGGGAGTAGAGAACTGAAAGGCAGATTAACTCAGCTGCCAGCAGATCTGTCCGGGGAAATGGTCCCTACACCTAGAGGTGTTCCAGGAAATTTGCCAATGTTGGGGGTGGCTAGAGTTCAACCTACTGGCATCCAGGTTCAACAGGCTACAGCCGTTTGTGTCTGAAACAAGAGAACCTCTGGCAATTGGAGCAGATGCTCTGATAGTTCCATGGAGCCAGTACTCCCCGGTTTATGCTTTCCCTCCGATCCCTCTCCTTCCACATTTGTTGCGCAGGATTCGGATAGAGGGGGTTCCAGTCATTCTTGTGGCACCAGCCTGGCCCAGTATGCCCTGGTTCCCGGGAATTGAGAAAAAGTCCTATCCATATTAGTGCTTTGGTTTATAAAAATTACAAGGGTGCTGCACCTCTCTATATAAGCTGGTTGTCTGGCATAACAGTTCTAGAGACCAAACTTGCAAAAAAATATTGAGCTATGATGAGCCCTGAGTCTGGCAACAAAAATGGTGCAAGGTCTGCTTGATATTAGAAGAGACTATGGAAATGTAGTAGCCTGAATGAAGAAGCTAAAAGTGATTGAAATCCTTGAGCTGGGATGTCTACATCCATACACACACAGCGTAGCTTGCCCATGCCTCCACTCCCTCCTCACAGATTTTGACAGCAGCAGGAACCATTGGCTCATTCTGTTGCCTGTGTGTTCTGTGGGACTAGGAAGAGGGGAGAGAAGAACTGCAGCCAGATGCAGCACTGGATCAAGGGAGGACTCGGGAGAGGGGGCACAGCAAGTGGTAAAACACATTTTTTTACCTTATTGCAGAGAATGCATTAAGGTAGAAATGTTTTACCTTTTAGAACTAATTTAAATACTTTCCTGGTGTAATTTCTTTAGGTGCAATATCAGTATTATACAGAGCTCAATAAAATGTGAACATTACCTGAAAAAAGGAGGAAAGAATAATGTTTAGCATTTTTACTAAAAGAAATTTGCATAATCTGAACAAATTGCCAGCAGATAAAGTGAGTCAGTCAACCTTAAGCAAATGTAAACATGCTTGGGATAAGGATAAGTGTTGGAGTAAACAAAAAATAATAATTTTGGACCACTTTTTAATGTGTTTTTTTTTTTCCAAACAGGAATTTGCAGTCTGAATATGACAGATTGAAGGAACAGCATGATCACAAGGGCTTGTCTCCACTGCCCTCCCCTCCAGAAATGATGCCAGCCTCCCCGCAAAGCCCACGTGATGCAGAACTTATTGCAGAAGCCAAACTACTGCGACAGCACAAAGGACGGCTAGAAGCTAGAATGCAAATACTAGAAGATCACAACAAGCAACTGGAGTCTCAACTTCATCGGCTCAGACAATTGCTGGAACAGGTATGGAAATCTTGATTTAGGTCAATGCCTAAAACACAATAGTTTTGATAGGTGACCAGGAGGTGTGGCAGAGGCATTACCTGCTACATTGAGATTCCTAAGTTTAACCACTTGCCGACCGCAGCGCGCCGATATATACGTGGGCAAATGGGCATACCTGTACATGATCTGTGATATGCGGGCTAGTGGGCGCGCGCCTGCTGCATACGGCTTGACCGCGCTCGCGGGTCCCGCGGACTCTGTCCGGCAATTGTGGCAGAGTGGCAGAACGGGCAGATATACTGCTCCCTGTCTTCAGGAGCAGTGATCTGTCATGTTGTAGTGAGCCCATCCCCCACAGTTAGAATTACTCCCTAGGACACACTTAACCCCTTGGTCTCCCCCTAGTGTTTAACCACTTCCCTGCCAGTGTCAGTTACACAGTAATCAGTGCATTTTTATAGCACTGATCGCTGTATAAATGATAATGGTCCCAAAATAGTGTCAAAGGTGTCCGCCGCAATGTCGCAGTCACAATAGAAATCGCAGATCACCGCCATTACTACTAAAAAAAAAAAAAATTATAATAAAAATGCCATTAATCTATCCCCTATTTTGTAGACGTTGTAAAATTTTTGTGCAAACCCTGTGGTTTCCCCACATCCAATTCGCATAGCAGGAGAATGTGACCGGCTCTCTATGGAGCCGGTTCACAAATCTCAACAGCAGCTCCTGTGTGAATTGCACAGGAGTCCTGTGCACCTTTTGGTCCATTTCAGGTCCGATTTCGGCCCAAGAAAAGGTGCTGATGAGAAAAGGTATTTAGCAGTTTATATTTATTTGCTAAAATAATTGCATTTCCATGTTCTGTGTATTGTGGGAGACCAGATATAGTGAATACAGGGTCCTGGGTTTAGTACCACTTTTTAAACCAGTTGCTGGTGGTGCTGGATTGGAGGGGAAAGAAGAGAATTCTTAACTATTTATATAAAAACTTATATTTTGTTCTGGTTACTTAGCTTTATTAACGTTTGAGCTTTATTATTTTTTTATCTGAATGCCTATTTTCAGAGAAATAGAAACCTTGTAATTCACTCAATTCAAATTCAGTTCAGCTTTGAGCTAATAACATATAATATAGCCTGACTACTATGTACAACACTGTAATATACGTTTTAACATTTTATTAAATGGATAGGAGTTATGCAGGCAGATAGAAGCATGTGATAGTCTGTGGGCTTATCAGTAGCTCTGTAACGTTATTGTAGTTTAAGAAAAAAAATACTTAAATTACTACACTAACACCAGGTTACAGTTATCTTTATGACAGCACTGCTACAGCGCCCTTTCAACCCTTCCTAAAAAACAGACATTTGAAGCATGAGGCAAGTAAGCACATCCTCATTTTGCCTCAAATGACAGTTGATACTTGCAAAGGATTTTTAGGATGTTTCAGGAGCTTTTTCTGGAGGATTATCGTAATGCATTTGCATTTTTATAATATACTCTGCATGCCTGTTACCTTTAGTGACTTTAATTACATGTCACAGGTTCACTTTATTTATCACTTGTATTATGTGGGCACTAGTTGAACTTTACATAATAGGTCAAAAACACAGTTTTCCCATACAGTCATGAAAAAATAAGGAAATTGAAAGTTTTTCAAAAGTCAACTAACAGGCAACCATTAGATCTTAAAGCGGGAGTAAACCCGCTGACATTTTTTTTTTTTTTTTTTACACCTGTAAGGGAAAAGGCATAATGAGCTAGTATGCACCGCATACTAGCTCATTATGAAATACTTACCTTAGAACGAGGCGTCGGTAACTCACCTGGTCCACGCCGAGGTCGCTGACATGTTGCCTCGGCGTGTCTTCCGGGTATCGCGACTCCAGCGCTGTGAGTGGCTGGAGCCGCGATGTCGTCACTCCCGCGCATGCGCACGGGAGACTTCGTCCCGGCAGGGTTCGTATTCTGCCGGCCTTTCAGACGAGAATCCCCCGTGCGCATGCGCCGCTGCAGTCAGCGGCGTATTGCACGGGGAATATCTCCTAAACCGTAAAGGTTTAGGAGATATTTTTTGTACCTACAGGTAAGCCTCATTACAGGCTTACCTGTAGGTGAAAGTGGAAAATGTGACTTTACTTCCACTTTAAATAGTACCTACAGATAGCCTGGCAGCACTATGCAACTAAAATTAGGACCCTGTTTCGTTGACCCACTTTCCCCCCCAAGTGCTGCACAGGATATTGCAGGAAGCTAAAATAAAGACAGAATTTAGGTATGTATGGATGTTGTGTGTGTAAAATGTAGTTCAATGGACATGAGGTACAGCAACCAATTAGAAGTCTTCATAAAGAAGTGTTATTACAGTGATGAAAACTGATCTGTGAAACCACTGTAGTTTTCACAATATTGTCATATTAAAGAGGAAGTAAATCCTGATGGGTTTTACTTCCTCTGTTTCCCTGCAAAGGTAAAGCATAATGGGCTACTATGCATCACATAGTAGTCCATTATGTGTCACTTACCTGACGCAGGAGCCATCGATGTTACCGATGTCCCCTCTTCCACGAATCGTCCATCTTCCTCCCATGTATCGCGGCTCCGGCCAATCGCATTGCTGGAGCCTCGTTACCCGGCATGCGTGCGGGAGCCGCCACTAACAGCATGATCGCCATTAGCAATGGCATGCTTAGTGCGCCGCTGTCTACGGCGCATTCGCCATAGACAGCGGTGCTTGTCTTTCTTTGCAAATATCTCCTAAACCGCGTAGGTTTAGGAGATATTTCTTGCACCTACAGGTAAGCCTTAATCTAGGCTTGCATGTAGGTAAAAGTGGTCTGTAAGGGTTTACAACCACTTTAAGCCAGACATTTGACAGTGGAGACTGTTGGAAACAATGGCCAATGTCACAATTTGGTTTGCATGTTCACTAAGGGCTCATTAACATAGACACACATCCTGCAAATTATTATTTTTTTGTTTCCCGAGTAGTGGATAGCTTTGTGGAGGAAACCTGTGTTAATCAGTGGAGATGCAGCAGCTGTACAGACTCACCCACACATCCAAGTTTGATAGGCGTGCCGGGATGGGTGTATGGCACACACAGGGTGCATTTCGGGCTGCGCAGTCGTCCCTACATACACGTCAAGCTCCGATATTTATTTGGTGACAGCCCCTGTCTCTCCACAAATTCACAGGCTGGCTGCATGCAACTCTGTAAACCTAAACAAACAGCTCTTGAATGCTATACAGAATTCTGTTCCGGCTTAAATGAGCCCTAAAGCTATATGTTCTTGACAAATGCCATATTTGACATTACACGTGTATTAAAAAAAAAAACGTTTTTAAATTTGTACTGTTTTTTGCCTTTTTAGCCGCAAGCCGAGGCAAAGGTCAATGGTACAACCTTTTCCTCTCCTACTCCCTCACTACAGAGATCAGAGAGTAACCAGCCTATGCTGCTTCGTGTGGTTGGCAGCCAAACATCTGAAACCATGGGTAAGGAATTTAACTGCAGAGCACAGTACTTGCTGTTGAATGCAAAAGCAGTTCTTGTTTGTTAATGATCAACTAGTATTGTTAAAGTTCACTTTATATTCATGTCCTAAAATGCACCACTTCTGCTAACAAAAAAAGGCTAATCCATTACACTAGAAGTTCCATATAGCTAGCTTTTCTCATCATGCTCATGGCCACGTCTTAAAATACTAGAAAGTTAAATCACAACTATTGCACAGATGTGTTTTTTTTTTTTTTTTCCACCTACATTAAAGGAGTTCCATGGTCACAACATAGACTTTTTTGTTTTTATCAGCATTGTAATACAAAAAAATTATTTTTGGCAATTCAGTGTAATTTTACTTTAAACGTTTCCTTTTTCATGTTGTGAGTTTTGTCTGTTTGCTGGCCTTCTCTTTCCACAACTTCCCAAATTCCCTGCATGCTTTGCAGCTTCTCTGCTGTTTTTTTTTTTTTTTTTTTTCAGTTTCTAAGGACTAAATATCCCATGGTACCTTACTGCCTACAAGTTGATTCCTGTACGGACTCTGCCTCCTGAAACGTCTCCTCTCAGCGCCTTTGTAGTTCAGAAGGCAGGTTCTGTGAATTCTTTGACACAGCAGTGCCTACTCACAGGGCATAGTGAATGTGTGCCACAGAATTTAAGGAAGTAAATATAAAGATGCGTTTACATTTTGACCATAAATGGCAGTGTGGGTGTGGAGTAAGCTATTTTACGCTTAGGAACTCTTTGTGGGCTAACATCTAAAGTAAAATTGGACTTTTTGAAAAAGAGAGAAGTTGACTTACAACGTTCACAAAAAAAAAAAACAGGATAATGCATCAGCCCAAATAGAAGGCATGGGCATTCCATGCCATGGCAGTCAATGACCATGCTATAACTTTTGCACCAAGACATCTGTGTGATGTTCTGAGCCCTAGCGAAACAATGGTGGACATCCTTCATCATTGCTTTGCTTTTTGAAAATTCATGTTTTGCTGTAAATCATTAGCCTAATGACTGCAGTATCATCAGATTCGTGTGAGTTCATTTTTAATTTAACCACTGGGCACTTAAACCCCCTTCCTAACCAGGCTAATTTTCCGCTTTTAGCATTCTCATTTTGAATGACAATTACTCATGCAGCACTGTACCCATATGAAATATTTTTTTAATAATTTTTTTTTTCATACAAATAGAGCTTTCTTCTGGTGGTATTTAATCACCACTGGGTTTTTAATTTTTTTATGCTCTAAATGAAAAAAATTATTTTTTTTTTGTGAAAATTTTTCTTTTCGGTTATACAATTTTGCAAATTAGTAATTTTTCTTTATAAATTTTGGCCAAAAGTTATACTGCTACATATCTTTGGTAAAAAAATAACCTAAATAAGTATATATTTGGTCTTTGTGAAAGTTAGAGTCTACAAGTTATGGTGGCAGTCATTGAAAATTGATCACACCTGATGTATTGATGGCCTATCATTTCTTGAAACGCTAACAAGACATGAAAAGTACAAATACCCCCCAAATTACCCCTTTTTGGATAGTAGATATCCCAAGGTATTTAGTACGGCATGGTGAGTTTTTAGTTGTATTTTTTTTCCCACACTGCTTTGTAAAATGAAGTTTTTGTTTTTCTCACATAATTGTCATATTATCAAGTTATTTCTCACACACTGTGTAGGAATACTTGCAACTACACCCCAAAACGCATTCTGCTACTCCTCCTGAGTATGACAATACCACATGTGTGAGACTCTTACACAGCCTGGCCGCATAGAGAGGCCCAACATGCAATAGCACCTCCAGGTATTTTAGGAGCATAAATTACACATACAATTTCCTGACAACCTCTCAAGCTTTTGAAGGCCCTGGAGCATTAGTACAATTAAAACGCCCACAAACTGACCCCCTTTTGGAAAGCAAACACCCCAACGTATATTCTGAGGCATTATGAGTCTTTTGAACATGTCATTTTTTTCCACAAGTTTTTGGAAAATGTGGATTTTTTTTTTAACACAATCTTTTCCATTTATAAGATATATTTCTAACACATAGCATGTACATAGCAAAAATTACACCCCAAAATACATTCTGTTACTCCTGAGTATAGAGATACCACATGTGTAAGACCTTTACACAGCCTGGCCACATACAGACGCCCAACACTCGGGGAGCACCATCAGGTGCTCTAGAGACATATAATTACAAGTCAAATTTCCTGACAACCTTTTACTTTTTTGTGAGGCACTGATGAGCACTGTAGTGGCACGGGTGGGGCATGGATGAGGCACGGATGGGCTAGAATAAGGCATGGATGGGGCAGGGGTGAAGTGCTGCTGCAGTCTCCCTTCTCTCCTCGCATGCTGTACTGATCAGTATGTACAGCATGCGAGGAGAGAGCAGAACCGGACATGCACTGGTCGGTAGACAAGTGATCGCTCAGTCGATGGGTGAATCGATCAAGTGGTAATTGGCCGCTGTCATTGGCCCTTTACCGCGATCTGTGATGCGTCATGTCCGGTGAACCCAGCGAGAACTAACGCATCATTGTACGCCCCAGCCTTAGCTGTCCCAGAATTAGCTGACCACGCTGTAACCATCATTCAGCTATGGCCCAGTCAGCAAGTGGTTAAGAGCCAATTTAAAAAGGTCATACTTGGATGATATTTTCAGTAATAATTCTACAGTAGAACAGGTGGGTTCAGGAAACATTTATATACATTTATATCGTACATTGCCCACAGGTACAATCATTACTTCCCTCTTTCAACCCCACCACTATAAACAAGGTTGCTAAACTACTTGCTAACATCCACCTTACCACCTGCCCTCTGGATCCAGTTCCCTCGCAAATGCTACGTTTACCCTCTGGCTCTATGCTACACTCTCTAACCGACATCTTCAATCACTCCCTCTCTTCTGGCATCTTCCCTAACTCTCTAAAACATGCACTTGTCAGACCCATACTTAAAAAGCCCTCACTGGACCCATCCAATCTTGACAACCTACGCCCCATCTCCTTGCTCCTCTTCTTATCCAAACTCCTTTAAAAGTCTGGTCTACAACCAACTGAGCATCCACCTTGCTGATAATGGCCTTCTTGATCCCCTTCAGTCTGGATTTCGTCCTCAACACTCCACAGAAACTGCTCTCCTAAAACTAACAAACAATCTACTAATGCGCAAAACCAATCAACAATATTCTGTACTCCTACTCCTGGACCTCTCTGATGCCTTTGATATAGTTGACCACCCCCTCCGCCTCAAACTCCACACCTTTGGTCTCCGTGACTGTACTCACCGCTGGTTCTCTTCCAACTTATCCTATCCTCCCCTCCTCTTCTCTTCCTTTCTCTGTTGGGGTCCACCAAGGTTCTGTTCTTGGACTTCTCCTATTTTCAGTCTACACCACCTCCCTGGGTCAGCTGATAGCCTCCCATGGCTTCCAATACCACCTCTACGCTGATGACACCCAAATCTATTTCACCTGTCAGCTCACCCCCTCTGTCTCCTTATGTATAATTGTCTATCACTAATGTATCACTAATTGTCTATAGCAGTCTGGATGTCACACCACTTCCTCAAACTCAATCCATCCAAAGCTGAAGTTATTTTTCCTCTCCCATATGCAGTTTTCCCTTCCCCTGATCTCTCTGTCAAAATCAATGGCACAACTATAAACCCATCCCTACGTGCCAAGGTTCTAGGTGTAGTTCTGAACTCTTCTTTAAGCACCACGTCCAATCACTGTCAAAATCTTGCCGCCTCTACCTCTGCAACATCTCTTCGTTCCTCTCAAGACCTTCTGCTCTCTAGCTCCCTCGTCACCTCCTCCCATGCTCTCCTCTAATCCTATGGAATGCCTTACACCAATCTGTCTGCTTATCTTGTACTCTATTAGCTTTTAGACGATCCCTGAAAACCCTTCTCTTCAGAGAAGCCTACCCACACCTAACAACTGTATTTTCATTTTCTCCATCAGCTCACCCCCACAGTTATTACTTTTTGTTCCAATTGACCCTCCCTTCTAGATTGTAAACTCTAACGAGCAGTGCCCTCTGATCCCTCCTGTAATGATTTGTTTTGTAAGTGTACTGTCTGCCCTCATGTTGTAAAGAGCTGCACAAACTGTTGGCGCTATATACATCCTGTATAATAATAATATACTTGCATTATTTTGATAAAACAGATACTTTTTAGCTCTTATGTTAAAGTATATCCTTTTTATCTGGAGGTTGAATAGCTTTAATGAACTGATGGACCAAATATATTTTGTTATGCTGCCAAACACTGCTGCTTGTTCAATAAAAGATATGCAGAAATGGTCTCAGATTCAAGGTCATTTTGGGAAATGCATTTTTTCCAGTGTCTATAGCTGAAAGGGCGGGGCAAGGTCCGTCTAGTATTGAATTGGTATGCTGTCTCATTAGTGAGAGCCATGTCTAATGTTCTACATTACATGGCCTTCTTTTTTTTTTTTTTTTTTTTAGACAGAAAATTGTATTATTAAATCTATTCAGCATCAATTTATGCAAACCCAGTAAATAGTTCTAAACCAGTATTAATGTGATGACATGTCCTGAAATCTTAAACCCTTCCATGGAGAAGGAACCTATAAAGCGGTAAGGTAACTTGTCACAAGAGAATAATGGAGATTGCCATTAGGGTACATTGGCAGTGGCTACAAAACAGCTGGTGTACAGTCAGATGACAACAGTGATCAGTGCATCACACCGTTTAATTTTTTCTTTTTTTTTTTTATAACAAACTTTATTGAAATGTTGCACAGTGATATTTCATTAAGTTCTATTGACTGCTGTGCAGTGTGAATCAGTGAGTTGCCTCTCTCACTGCGCTGGAAAGTATGGCTTGCAACGCAGCAATGTGAACGATCCAGGCAGGCATCCAAAATGATCCCTGTAGACAAAAGTAGACTATGTCTGCATATAGTCTTTTGCACGGCCATTTATAGTTGTCATCAGAAGCCAGTGTGACAACACAAAAGCATAACTCTGGGACAGGTACAAAGCATTGTCAGCCTGTAATAAGAAGGAATTTTCAATGCAGGATAAACAAGAATTTTTTTTTTTTTTTAGTCAAGTTGCAGATAAATATATAAAACTACTTGATTACATTAACATGTTAAGGTATATGAAGTTTTAGTAATTGTGTTTACGTATACTTTAACAGTGTTTATTTCCTACAAATACTTGTTTTGAAAAAATAAAGATGCTAGACTTACATTTTGTGTTTTCATGTGAAATACTGTTATTAAAGCTTAAGCCCAAGGAAAGAGAAAATGCTGCGCTCATCCTGCATGGGTTAAATGCTCATTTAGGTCTAGGGGGCCACAAATAGCAGTTTTATCTGAATGATCCTCCTCTCCCGCAAGCTCCAAGACTGGTCCCTGCAGCCTCCTCTCCCCTACGGCCTACCCTTGCATTGAACATGAGGACACCGGGGGGGGGTAGTCCACTGCCAGAGCATAGAGGAGAGTTCCGGGGGTGTGGGTGATCAGGTAAGTAAAATTGCTTTCCCAGCCCCTTAGACCTAATTGAGCATTTAACTCTTGCAGTTTGGCAGCACCCACACTGCAAAGGAGCATTTTTCCTTTAGCTGGAGATGGGCTTTAAAACTGTGTTCCAGCTACTTTCTCAGGCAGATTATAAATATGAATTAGACATTCTTTTTTTTTTCAATAACAGTTTTTATTTGGTATTATTCCAGATACATTTTAAGTACAGTATTCGTTCAAGTTGTACATTATAAACACATGTTCTTAACTTACACCACTGTGTTACTACCTGATACCATAGTTACTCTCCATCTGGTATTTATGCTCTTCATGGTATAAGTCAGGTTATTTGGTAAGTTATTCCTGTTTCTATGAATTAGACATTCTTATTGGAGATAACATGTTAAAAACCTAGCAGCATAATAACTCGCTTTCTGATTGCAAAGAGTCTTACCTAAGCAAACAATCATGGCCTGACTGCAGAGCTTCATTCTGAAATTCCCTGTGGCAGCATTCTATAATCAATAGCCAAAATCATTATTTCTATGGCAACATGGGCTGTATTTAGATATTGAAAAATAAGCATGCAAAGTCATCTCCGATAATATCCCAGGCATTATGCAAACCATCGACTTCTAATCTAAGTGAAGATAAAAGATGAGCTCTTGTCTAAATATTTGATCTCCTAATTTCTGTATGTGCTTTGTTGCACATGCATTCATTTGTGTTATGCAACAGTGTAAGGTTATTCGTTTATATCAAAACCGGTTTTGTCTTTTTAAAATCAGTGATAAATTAATCACAGTTAATCTGCAAGTCACTAGATATTCTGGGCTGCTACAAGCCAGAAACAAATAATTCTTCTAAAGTTCAGTATCGGTGGGTTATTCAGTCTCCAATAAGAAAGCTTTCTATGCAGCCAAATGCTATATTGATGTTATGATAGTCATTTCAGTTCTCTTGTATCATAAAGCATGCTCTACTGTACTTAACATTACTTTGAATTGTTGTCTCTGACCTAATCTGTGATTGCTTATATCAAAACCTAGAAAGAAAATTAAGCTCATCGTCCTAAAGCTGACCATTTTGCAGCAAATGTGTGGACAAGCTTGTAGTGCAGGTAAAATTGCTTAAAATAACTGCACATCGCAAAGATGCTGCAATTTTAAAAATGTAGGCATATTTAGCATCTACACGTAGTGACCACTATCTTAGGTACTCTTGCTTGTGGACACAAAAGCCAAGCAGCAAATCATGTTACAGCACCTCAAATAGCCATACATTAGGACGTTCAGTTGCTGATCAACCATGATCAATTCCTGGAGTTTTAATGCACAACCATTTCTATAGTGCAAAAAATAGAAAACTTCAGGGAAACGTTGCTATGAGCAGTCAGTAGAGAATGGACAGGCTGGAAGTCCCCAACTAATTAACCACATGCCGACCGCGCTATAGTCGAAAGATGGCTACAGCGCAGTCGGCTTGTTCTAAGTGGACGTCCTACGGACGTCCTCCTAGAAACTTGCTCCCGCGCGCCCCCTGGGGCACGCACTCGGGAACATCCGTGACCGCCGGGTCCCGAGGACCCGGCGCATCACGGATCACGGTAAACAGCCGCTGATAGCGGCCGTTTACCGCGTGATCGCTCCGTCAAATGACGGAGCGATCACATGTACACAAACCGGCGTCACGTCATGACGCCGGTTCCTCCCTCCCCTCTCTGTACCGATCGGTACAGTGAGAGGGGAGAAGCAGAGAGGGGGGAGACGGGACCAGCGCTGTGGGCTGGATGTGTAGTGCCCACAGCGCTGGTCAGTGCCCCCACTGTGCAATGCTCTGCCCCCACTGTGCAATGCTCTGCCCCCACTGTGCAATGCTCTGCCCCCACTGTGCAATGCTCTGCCCCCACTGTGCATTGCTCTGCCAATACTCGCCAATGGATTTTAATAGAAACAAAGATTTTTTTTTTTTTTTTTTTTTTACTGAATTTTCAGTATTTTTTGATTTATAGCGCAAAAAATAAAAAACCCAGCCGTGATTAAATACCACCAAAAGAAAGCTCTATTTGTGTGAAAAAAAGGACACACAATTCATTTGGGTACAGTGTTGCATGACTGAGTAATTGTCATTCAAAGTGTGAGAGCACCGAAAGCTGAAAATTGGTCTGGTTAGGAAGGGGGTTTAAATGCCCAGTGGTCAAGTGGTTAAATAACCACTCATTGCATCACTGGTGTACAAAAGAGCATCACTGAATGCGCAGCTTGTCAAAGCCTGAATAGTAAGTGCTACGCCAATAAAAGACAATGCAAGGTTCCAATATATACTACACTCTCTAATCTTCAGAACCAGACAATTAATTGAAACATCCCGTTGGCTTGTCTTTTAATTTTGGCTGCAACATACAGATGTTAAGGTCAGTATTTTGTGTACACGTCATGAATCCACATGTCCATTCTGTCATGTACCAATGTTTCTACATTTTTTTTATTTATTTTTGACAGTGCACCAATAAGCTGGAGCCATTCTTTTCTGTCTATGAATGTGTGGTAAAAGAGGAATTGTTTTTTTTTTTTTTTTTTTTTTTTTTTTTTTTTTTTTACACAGCTCTCACAATTTAGATGAGGCCACAAATAGGATCAGTGGGTTCAGTCCCCACAGCAATAGCAGAAGGCAAATGTGATACTCTTGGAAGCTTTGTTTTTATGCCCGTGACTTCTGCTACATAGAAACAAAGTAGCAATGAGAGAAAAAAGACCAAGTGGTTCATTGAGTCTGCCCCGTTTTTAGTATAGATGTATGTTTGTCCCAAGCATGTTTAATTCCGCTTACTGTTGACTGACTAACTACCCCTGTTGAAAGTCTATTCCAATCATCAGCAACTCTTTCAGTAAAATAATACTTTCTTTGTTTTAAATTTTACTTCTTGCTAGTTTGAGGTCATGTCCCAGTGTTCTTGATCTTTGCTTTTGTATTGAAAATGTTGCTTGGCTGAACCTTATTTGTACTCTTAAGCTGAGTTCACACATGCCGCGGCTCACAGCAGGGGTCCAGTGCGTCCTGGTTCACCAATTCAGTTGCAAATCAGGTCCAAATTTTTGCCTGAATTCACACCTGAATCTGAACCAAATACGCACAGGACCCTTTCCAAATGCGGACTGCGGCCTCCCCGGAGGTGTGTGAACCGGTTCCATTGCGAGCCAGGCACACTCTCCTGTCATGCGAGATTGATGTAGAAACCCACATCCAGTTCGTACAAGTGTGAACCCAGCCTTAATGGATTTAAGGCATTTAAGGTTTCCTACATGTCTCCCCTTTACCTTCTTTTCTCAAGACTTTACATAGTAAGTTCCTGGAGTCTCTCCTGGTATGTTTTTATGCCACAGACCTTTCCCCATTTTTGTTTCCCATCTCTGGACTTGTTCTACAACATACCAGTGTTATTGGTTTGCTTCTAGAGCAGTGTTTCTCACCCTTTTTTTCAGTCAAGGCACCCCTTAAAAATGAACACATTTTAGGAACCATTTTAAAAAGGGGACAGTCTCGAGGCACCCCATTCCAAAATGTAAAAACGATTCTAATAGTTTTACATAATGCAGCAACATCCACAAGTTCTGGTAGGACACCCAACGTTAGAGGTGATTTTATTCCAAAGCAAATACACTTTTGCAAACTGGTAATGACTAGTATTTCAATGTTTCTCCATGTGACCCCACCGCTGATGGAGAGGGGGCAGGGGAGAGTCAAACAAAGATGCAATGCAGGTGACTTATATCCTCGTCAACTGATGATGCTATTGGTCATTAGGACGCTGGCAGCTATTAGGTTGTAACGGTGCACAATAAAAACTTACTTTAACACTGAAGTGTTGCGGGCGCTTGCAGTAAAGTGCCTCTATATTTAGCAGCGCTTTACTTTTGTTTTAGCTGCGCTTTACTTTTGTTTTAGCTGCGCTATTCAGTCGTTAGCAGGCAGTTTTAACCCCCGCTAGCGGCTGAAAAAGGGTTAAAACCGTTTGCAGCTCTGCTCCATTGTTTTCAATGGGAAGGGGCGTTTTAGGAGCGGTAAATACACCGCTCCTACAGTGCTCCAAAGATGCGGCTAGCAGGACTTTTTTGACCATCCAGCAAGCGCACCGCTCCAGTGTGAAAGCCCTCGGCAGGCGCTATTTTTAGCGCTGTAGCGCCTGCAAAGCGTCCCAGTGTGAAAGGGGCCTAAGTGTTACTTAAAAGCGGCCTACATCCACACACTGGCTTGTATACAATTTTTGCTAAATTTTTAGGCATTTTGCCAAGGCACCCCTGAAGAAACCTCAAGGCACCCCAGGGTACCTGGGCACCCTGGTTGAAATAGGCTGTTTTAGAGTATAAACTTATATTGTCCCATGGGAGCTGTACTGAGCTATGGAATCAGTAACTGCTTGTCGTCTGATTATTGGAAACCGATAAGAGTGCAATTATGAGGCTCAGTATTCAATGGGTCTTTGATAATTCTGTTTCTCTTAAATAACCAAACATTTTGGAGGATAGAAACATTGGGCATTTTTTTAAGCTGATTGATCATGGTTTACAGTTGTATCAGAAAAAAAGGTACACATAAGGATATGTACTAAGAGTGCACATGTCCTTTAACCGCTTCCCGACCGTCGCACGACGATATACGTCGACAGAATGGCACGGACAGGCCTAAGGGCGTACATGTACGTCCCCTTTAAAATGCCGCCGTGCCATCGGGCGCGCGCCGGTCGGGACCCCCGTGAGGCCGGTTACGGGTCCCGCGGACACCCGCAATCATCTCACGGCAAGGCTGAACGGGGAGATGCGGAAATAAACAGCATCTCCCCGTTCTGCCTAGCAACTAGTGATGCCGATCTCTGCTCCCTGTGATTGGAGCAGAGATCAGCATTCACTAGCTGACAGCCACGCCCCCCACAGTAATAAACGCACCTCTAGGCATACTTAACCCCTACACTGCCACCTAGTGGTTAACCCCTTCACTGCCAGTGTCATTTACACAGGAATCAATGCATTTAAATAGTATCGATTGCTGTATAAATGACAATGGTTCCAAAAATGTGTCAAAAATGGCCGATGTGTCCGCCATAATGTCGCAGTCACAATAAAAATCGCTGATCGCCGCCATTACTAATAAAAAAAAATATTAATAAAAATGCTATAAAACTATACCTTATCTTGTAAACGCTATAATAATCGATTATTGCAAATTTTTTTTTTTTTTTACCAAAAATATGTAGAAGAATACGTATCGGCCTAAACTGAGGAAAAACACATGTTTTTTATATATATTTTGGGGTGATATTTTTTCTCGCAAAAAAAAAAAAAAAAGAATGCGTTTTTTTTTCCAAAATTGACGCACTTTTTTGTTTATAGCGCAAAAAATAAAAACCGCAGGGGCGATCAAATACCACCAAAAGAAAGCTCTATTTGTGGGAGCCACGTCGCATGACCGCGCAATTGTCAGTTAAATTGGCGCAGTGCCGAATCGCAAAAAGGGGCCTGGTCCTTTGGCTGCAAATTGGTCCGGTCTGAAAGTGGTTAAGCTAGTTACACACAGTAGTGTCTTGGGGACTATAGTTCCATCTTTGCTTTATACAGTATGTGACAGACTCACCTGGGACAGAGGCTTTTGGAGAGGTCTGCAGGCTAGCCTCTTGCCTACTGTTTGAATAATACCAAATCTTGTACACAGTGCCTAGTAGCAAACCATGAATGACAGAAGAGGTTATGAAAGCCTGAATATTTCGTTTGTGATCTTACCTAGCAGTGGGTGATAGTGTTGTGCGATGTGTTTAAAGGGAGACTATTGTTTTTTGACCAAATTAGAAAATTGTATTCTACTTATCTTACACTGTATTTTATTTTGCTGAAATGTATTGAACGAGCTAAACTTGGAAAGAAAAAAAACAGCCTACTGGGAATCGGATTCTAGGACAGTTCACAATTAGCCTCTTAGATACAGGCTTCCCTTTTACTGACTTTTGCAGCCTCCAGCTTCTGCCATTTTTCTTCTTTTTTTTTTCGTTGTAACCATGTATTAATGTTGATGAGGAGGCTAACTGGTTGTGACTCCATTGACTGACAAGTGTGGAGAACTGTGCGAACGTGTAAAAATGGGCACTAATGAGTGAAACACACATTACTGAGCATTAATTTGCAATCTCCCAGGAGTGTTTTTATGTGTTGCCAACACAACACTATTATTTTTCCCAAATAAGAAAAATGATAGTTTAGTAACAGAACATAGACTAAAAAAAAATATGAAGTTCAAGCAAAGCAGCTTGAATGTTTGCATCTGTTCCAATAAGCCTATAATCATTAATCTTTGAATAGTTGCAGTTTTTTGGAACTCATGCATTGGTCTATTAACCTGTTCCCTCCTGGCCTATGGGCAGATGACGCCTGCACAAACCTCTTGTCAATCCTGGTGGAAGTCATATGATGTTTTCCCGATTCTAGCCACGCAGCGACGTGACCTGTCACCCACTGGAAACAGCCGATGACTAATCACTGCACTGGCCTGCTGCTGGTACCATTTGACCGCTGTAACCAATCACAACAGATCACATGACAGTTGTAAACTTGGATGGCTTCCTTTCAAGCCACCCATTGTATACAATTGTGTTGCTAGTTGTGATTGGTCACAGCGATCACATGGTACAGACTGGGCCAATCACGGCCCATCTGTTCCATGTGATCAGCTGTGGCCAATCACAGTGAACAACAAAACAAACTGAATGCACTCATTATATAATGACGCTGTACTGCACTGGTAAAAGTATATAGAAATAAAAAAATCTTTTAACCACTTACCGCAAACTGCTGTAGGTGTACGTCGGTACTTTTGATGTAGAATACCAGGGTTATGGCAGCAGATAGCTGCCATAACCCCGGTATTTTTTGCAATGGTGGGCGGTCCTCTTTAAGGTAAAAGTGGTCTCTGCGGCTGCTTCACCACGAGATCACGTTTATCTGCAGCGGGAGAGGTGCCCACGCTCCAGTCATCTCTGCCACTTACCGGACCGGACTCATTAGTGCCGGAGACAATCCGATGCTTTCCCCTCAGTAGCATGGAAACAAGTGAGCGAAAGATGGCCCCCACTCAGCTCCATAACATTGGATGACGGAAACAACGTCAAACGTCACTTCCGCCCAATGGTCTTAAAGGGGATTTTCTTTATTGCATTGTGTAAATGTGAGATCTGAGGGTTTTTTGAACCCAGATCTCACATTAAAGAGGTCCTGACATGCTTTTTTTTTATATTACAATGGATGTTTACAGTTTTTTTTTTTTTTTAAGGGACAGTTTAAAAATAAAAAATAAGAAAAAAAAACGTAAAGCGCCCTGTTTCGCCGAGCTTGCATGCAGAAGCAAGCGCATACGTAAGTTGCGCCCACATATGAAAACAGTGTTCAAACCACACGTGAGATATCGCCGTGATCGTTAGAGCGAGAGCAATAATTCTAGCAAAAGACCTTCTCAGTAACTCAAAACTGGTAACCTGTAGACATTTTTAAACATCGCCTATGGAGTAAAAAATGTGACGCCATTCCACGAGCGGGCGCAATTTTGAAGCATTATATGTTGGGCATCAATTTACTCAGCGTTACATTATCTTTCACAATCTAGGAAAAAATTGGGCTTACTTCACTGTTATCTTATTTTCTAATCCAGAAAAGTGTATTGTTTTCCAAAAAAATGCACCTGTAAGACTGCTGCACAAATACGGTGTGACAAAAGTATTTTGTGAAAAAAAAAACAATCGACGCCAAAATAAATTACTTCCTCCTATAACAGGGTAAATGTGTGAAATCACCAATATATGTGACTGCACAGCTGCTGAGCACTTAGTGAAACACCACACCAAATTCAATATTGTTTTCTAAATAGTGCAGCACTGTGTCTCATTAATAATTGAGACACAGCGCTGCACTAAATGGAAAACAATTTTGACAAAGTATTGTAAGGACCACCATTTTATTCTCCAGGGTGTCAGAACCCCCAAACTTTTTTTTTTAAAGTAATTTCCTAGCAAAAAAAAAACTGATTTTAACTTGTAAACAACAAATCTCAAAAAGTGGTTAATTTCTACATTTTCCAAAAAGTGACAACTTCAAAAAACTCGTCATGCCTCTTACTAAATACATTGGACTGTCTACAGTCCAAAAAGGGGTCATTTGGACCTCAAGAAATGAGATACGCCACCAATACATCAGGATTGATCAATTTTCAGATCTATACCGTAGTTTGTGGACTGTATAACTTTTCCTACAGACCTAAATAATATACACTGATTTGGGTTGTTTTCACCAAAGAAATGTAGCAGAATACATTTTGTCCTAAATTCATGTTGAAAGATTATTTGCAAAATTTTATAACGGAAACAAAAACCTTCAAAATTGTCTTTCTTTTTTTACATTTATTTAGCAAAAAATAAACCCAGTGGTGTTTAAATACCACCAAAAGCAAGCTCTATCAGTGTGAACAAAATGATAGAAATTTAGTTTGGGTACAGTGTTGCATGACTGCGAAATAGTCATTCAAAATGAAAATTGGCCTGGGCAAGAAGGGGGTAAAAGTGCCCGAAATTGAAGTAGTTAATGTCATGGAGAGTGTGAGCAATATTTTCATATTTGCCACAAGTCATCAAATTCATTGAGATGCAATGTAAAAAAAACTCCTTTTATGAAGCAAACTATGATGATTTTATACAAGGTAAATTACTGCATAGGAATTAGTGCAGATGTGCTGCACATAAGGTAAATGTGTCCATGTCAGCAGGCCTTTTTTTTATTAATGATAGTTCAGGACTCTGTTCGCCCTTTTGGATTAAATTCTACTGCATCTTTAGTTGTACAACTTTACAAAGTTGTCATTTTGGCTTTATGCACTCCATTCACCATTCTGGAAGTACTGTTCTTTCCTTTCTGTGGAAATGGCTTTTGGATGATCTCAGATGCTCATGATTATGTGATGGAAGGGTCAATGATAGTTCTAAAAATAAACCCACAAAACATTCACATGACGGTTGGTGTGTAACATTGAGACAAGGTTACTTCTTCTGAAATATTGCCAAGATTTAACTTTGCCAGAAGAATTGCATCTAGGACACATTACTGATTAATATGCTGTAGGTGACTGGGGCAAGAGAATCACTAAATATGAATCTCGGGAAGAGTGAAAGTCACTGAAACAAACATTGATTTGTCCTTGCTAAGCCGCCCTAGAAGAGCCCTGTTTACACTTTGTTCTAAGCGGTGGCTAAAACGTTTAGCAACACTAAAGTACTGATTAGGAAAACTCCTTCAAAGGCACGTCTTGATGCACCCCATTATAATTCAGTTCATTCTTTTAATCAAGCTAAAAGATCTCTATCGGTTTAATATTTGTAATGTTCATTGAGGTACTCGAAGGTTTAAGTGTCTCTTATTTTTTAATTGAATAAAATGTGTTTATTTCTCTTAGGAGAGGATGATGTTCTCAGTCCTCCTCATGATACAAGCACAGGACTAGAGGAAGTCATGGAGCAGCTTAACAACTCCTTCCCCACTGCAAGAGGTAAGAACAGCCAGTGAAGAAATCATAGTTACGGGATTGCAGTCCCCTCCAATTCATCTGGATAAGTGTAATTAAGATGGAGAAACCTTCTCAATACCCCTTTTTAAGACCTATTGGCCTATTGAAAGAAAGTACTAATATTTTTCCACAGTGCAATATTCTTTACTTTCAGTTTTTTAGCACATATACTGACCAGTTGTCATATAATCCTTATATAAAAATATTTAATATTACAGTCTTATGAGCATTTATGAAATTTTTAGTAGAGGTCGACCGATATGGGTTTTTCTCCGATGACGATATTTAGAAATCGCGGCGGCCGATGGCCGATATATGATGCCGATTTTTTTTTTTTTTTTGGGCCGATATGTTAGGCCGATTCCCCCCCCCCCCCCTTCATCTCATAAAATCAAAAAAAAATCTAAAATTTTAAATCTAAATTTCACACTAAGGCGTTTTTCAGGCGCTTTTGGGCTAAAAATAGTGCCTGTAAAACGTCTCCCCTGCAGTCTCAGTGTGAAAGCCGAGTGCTTTCACACTAAGGCGATGCGCTGGCAGGATGTTAAAAAAAAGTCCTATGGAGCGGTGTACACCGCTCCTCCACTACTCCTGTCCATTGAAATGAATGGGCAACGCTGTCGAAGCGCCTGCAAAGCGAATCGGCAGCGTCGCCAGACGGGCGCATTTAACCCCTTCCTCCGCCTCTAGCTGGGTTATAAGCGCTCTGCTAGCAGCCAAGTAGCGCCGCTAAAATGACAGTAAAGTGCCGCTAAAACTAGCAGTGTTTTTACCGTCAACGCCTGCCTGCTCCAGTGTGTAAGCAGCCTTAATAAGTGGGTCTGAAAATTTCTTACATTTTATTAAACAAAACAAAACCTCCAATCAGTTCACTTGTATGTATAATTTAGATAACAAAAAAAATATATATATATTAAATACACAAAAACAGGTAATCAAAACTTTTGGACGAAATAAAATGGGCTAACTTTACTGTTTTTTAGTTTTTTTTTAATTCATTAGTGTATATTTTCCCAAAAAATTGCGTTTGAATGACCGCTGCGCAAATACCGTGTGACATAAAATATTGCAACAACCGCTATTTTATTCCCTAGGGTCTCTGCTAGAAAAATATATATAATTTTTGGGGGTTTTAAGTGATTTTCTAGCAGAAAATACAGGATTTTTACTTGTAAGCAACAAGTGTCAGAAAAGATTTAGGCTTTAACCACCTGATTAATTTGCACTTAAACCCCCCTCGTGACCAGACCAATTTTCAGCTTTTGGCGCTGACGCACTTGGAATGACAATTGCGCGGTCATACAACACTGTACCCAAATGACATTTTTACAATTTTTTTTCCCACAAATAGAGCTTTCTTTTGGTGGTATTTAATCACAGCTGGGGTTTTTATTTTTTGCTAAACAAATAAATAAAGATGGAAAATTAAAAAAATAAATAAAATCATGTTTAATAGTTTGTTATAAAATTTTGCAAACAGGTAATTTTTCTGCTTCATTGATATGCGCTGATGAGGCGGCACTGGTGGGCACCGATAGGTGGCACTGGTGGGCACCGATAGGTGGCACTGGTGGGCACCGATAGGTGGCACTGGTGGGCACCGATAGGTGGCACTGGTGGGCACCGATAGGCGGCACTGGTGGGCACCGATA